>RJWH01003208.1:0-132345 GCA_004363575.1 Solenodon paradoxus | reverse complement strand
CCTGGAGAACTGTTCTGTCTCTCACTGAGCTATTAGGATAGAAGCAGCCAAGTGCAGTGAGGATCAGTTTCTGTATTTAGCTGGGGAAACCCACTAAAAAGCCAGCAAGCACTTCCCTTTTAACAACAACACTTTGATTTGTAGTGCCAACTACTGCATGCCCAGTGTGACTCTCGAGCTGTCTGGTCTCTCAAAATTCAAGTGTCAGCAAATCCATTTCCACACCCCCCCACCCCTAGACCCAGTCAACTATGTGAACATTTAGGAAGTTTCCCAGAGTATAGGGAAACTTCCAGTGAGTATGCAGGTATGTCTCCTAAGTAACATGGCTATTCTTATCCAGCAACTTCTACATCCGCCCTGTCCAGATTTACCTTACATATGCACCTGTATCATCTGGGTGCTCTGAGAATGCTGCTATAGATTTGTGAACAGATCCAACACCTACCTCTTCATATGGAAACTTACAAAGTGTAAGTATCTCAGCAGATAGATCTTTAGGATGTGGGTCATAAATGCCAACTAAATGAGTTATCTCATACAATCCTTTGGTTCAACTTCCCCCAAAGTGAGGAAGCCCCATTACAATTGAAATACTCTTTGCTTATGCTACTTCATACAGGATGAAGTGGTGATGGACTGATATGGTAGCTCTGTTTTAAAGATGGAAAAACAAGGGGCACTCCTTGGTGGAGAAGCAGTTGGGTAAAGTCCATATACACTCCAGAGTCCCAGGTTTGTGTCCCAGAACCAGTGGGAACAATCAAGATGAAGAACTAAATTAAAAGCCTGAATAAGGTGCTTCTCTCTCCTCTCTCCCTGTCTGCCTGCCTATTCGACTTCATTCCTGCCTGCACCTTTCCTTAAAAAAAAAAGAAAAGAAAAGAAAGACATAGGCTATTTTAAGGAGATGGTTTAGAACCACTGGAGAAAGTTAATGGAAGGGCTGGGATTGGGACTCAGAACTTTTGAGGAGGGCTTTAGTATGAAAGAAGGTCTCCAGCATTTACTGTTTTGGAAATAGGCAGTTAAAATGGGTGGGAGGGTTATGAGGAAGACATGGAAGAAATACAGCAAAGAGAGAGCAGACGTTGCGTTAAGCAGACCTCCATTTGGGTCTGACAGCTGCTTTACCAGCTACGCTGCTTGGCCACGTTACATACCATTTCCTTATGTACCAAATAATAATGATATTCTACGTGTTTTGGTGATGATTCGATGAATTAGTAACTGCCGGTTCCCGGAGTATGACAGGCTCTCACATGTTTAAAAAGAAGAAGCCAAGCATGAAAATATACAAAGAAGAGAGGCAGCTGACTTCTTTTCTCATTTTATTTTTTAGAGCGTTAACTGAAGTTGAAGAGACTATGCTAACTTCTTCTACTCAAATGATGGACCCAAAGCTCAAATCCTAAGATCTGTTATGGGAAACGCAGTCCTGGTGTAAGAGAATATAAAATCTCGTTGGTGCATCACACTACCAAGTTTTCTAAGCATCATCTTGGAAATGTCCCCGAATGGCAGATGTGTTCCCTGTGGACTTACTCTCTTGTAACATTGCAGCCTGAGTGATACTTCTTTCTGCTCATCTGCACAGACTTCCCGGTTCTCAGGGTGACCCTGCTTTGCTTACAGCAGGGAGAGCCTGGTATTCTCCATCCTCTACTGTTCCTCTCTCCCAAGCCATCTCTAAATGTCCCCAATTGCAAAGGTGTCCATTTCCAGGCCTTCGGGCATGTGGTTCATGAGCTCAGACCAGACCTGTGTGTAGTGCTGGCCATGGGACTTGGACTGTCCCAGGACAAAATACACCAGGGATAGTGAGCTGCTGTGACTGCCTCATGCCTTACTCTTCTGTGCCTGGAGTGGTGTCTGATCCATGCAGATCCTTGTAATAAAATACTTCTTGAATAAATGCACAAATAATCACCTCTGGACAATGCCACAATGGGTGATTTGTGCTTACCTGTGTGTACTCAGTTTTCCAAGTTATTGGCAATGAAGTTGTAGCTTAAAAATAAATAACTTTCCCTGACAAAAGGGTCTAGACTGTGTGATTCCATTCATATGAAGTTAAAAATCAGGAGAAACAAATCCATGGTGATAAGGTTAAAATTAAGGTTACTGTTAGGGATGTGTTCTCAGGGGTAGTCATGAGGGATGCTCTCTGGGATGCTAGAAAGGTCTGTGTCTTGATCAGGATGATGGATGCAGCCTTAGGCTACACACTTAGGATCTGTGCATGCTGTTATCAGTTACAACTCAATAAAAACTAAATTAAATAATTCCCAAGTGTAAGATGTAAACAGTGGAAGTTGCCTCCTTACCTCCCCTGAACTAAATGTTTACAGTTGATGTTTGACCTTTTCTATTCTCCTGTGTAGTTTATCACCATTCAAATTGATAGACCATTAATCTCCGGGAATTGGCTGACATTTTTTATAGAGAGTCAGATAATAAATATTTTAGAATTGGTGAGGCATATAGTTTATCAACAACTGCTCAACTCTGCTATTACAGATAATATGTGCATGTATGACTGTGTTCCAATAAAACTATTTTTAAGTGATGGTAAGAAGTAAAGGGATTAATTCATGTAATATGTTGTAAGAGATGGACACTTTCATTTTTTAAGAGAGGAAGAAAGGGAGAGGAGGAAAAACCATCTTCATTTAGTTGTTCATATGCAGTCTTTACCCTGGCTCCAGCCCTCAAACCCAGGTCCTTGGGCTGTATATGGTTTACATAGCCATGTCTCAGCTGCCTGAGAAAACAGGACAGGCTGGCTTTTTCTTTTCTTTTTTCTTTTCTTTTTTTAAAGGACAGAAGGAAGAGGAAGAAGAAGCACTTTCATTTATTTTTGACTGGTCCTCTGGCCCCAGGTCTTGAACCTGGGTCCTTGGGATTTACATGGTCTACACCCAGCTGCCTGGCTTAGTTCCTAAGCCACCGATCACACCCCAATAAAACTCTTTGTACAAAACAATTGACTGACTGGATGTGGCTCACTGGCCAGTTTGTCAACCCTGGAAAAAGCATGTAGACCGGTGGAATGCCATATATCTATCTGAAAAAGCACTTAGAGGCATCTCACTTCACTTCTTTGTCTTCAAAATGAGGAAGCTGATTTAGGGAGTGAAAATGACTTTCCTAAGAGCTCCAGTCCAGGGCATTAGGGGACTCTTGACTTTGGGAGTCAGACAGACCAACTGCTTTCTGGGGGTGTGTGGGTGTAACTTTGAGCAAGTTGATTTCTTTGAGTCTCTTGACATAGATAAATAGTGGCAATAATGGAATTTATACCTCATAGGACTATTGGAAGAATCAAATCAGATAACACGGAAAATGAAAAAGCCCTTGTATGGGGTTCGCTTTTCTGTGCTGTTTTAGCCACTGCAAGTAGCTCTGGGACTCCCCCTCCTCTCCCTCCACTCCTACTTCAAAAAACACAGCTCTGGTACACTCCCCTGCCAAACACTACCCGGGGGGAAGCCTTTTGGAGGGAGCTGTGAGATGATAACAAATGGGTACTGTTGGAGCTCTCCATCACCCCAGCCTGGTCAGCTTCATTTCCAAAATACCAACCAGTTCTGTGCTTTCATTTTGAAAACATGCAGCTATCAGATGCTCTTTGCCAGGGCAACTCCTGAGGGCAGAGGAGATTTCTCTCACTTTCATTCAACAGCCCACAGCCTTCTGCTGGGTCAGTTTTAGAGATAGGGTGCTCGTAGTAGCTTGTAAAAGATTAAATTAAAAACGAGTGATCTAGTATGATATTAAACTAATAAATACTACATCTAGAATAGAGTCTTCTCTCCAGAGCAACAATCTATTCCTCTTTCTTCTCAGGCAACACCATGAAAAATGAAATTGGCGGTGCGCCAGCTCTCAGCGGGTGCTCCATAAACATCACTAAATAGACCCATGGACTGAGTCAGGGTGTTTAGAAGAAAACAACAATCATCTTAAGTCAAATGTCTTGGAATCGGTTTTCCTGTCAATATTCAAATAAGTGTTTATGAAGGGCCCTTGCTGCCCTCTTCCCTCTGTTCTCTCACAAACCTGAGATGCAGATGTCTCACCTCCAATTTAATGAGGAGGAAATGGGGGTTTTAAGAGCATCAGGATTGGTCCAAGGACCCACAAACAGTTAAGGAGGGGAACTTTGGATATGAACGGTGGTGCACCTCCTAATCCTGTGTTCAGTGTCTCGCTCCTCCATCTTTCACATCTTCTGAGCCCTGTACATACCCACACAGAGGGGAAAGCACACAGAAGTGCAATGAAGGCAGGGGGGAATCTTCCCATCTAAGACTATAAGGAGAAGCCTGGCGTATTAAGAACATATTTGTTCATTGTTTTATGGTGTGCAAAGAACTTTTTCCTTTCATTTGATCCTCAAAATTGTGCCACAAAAAGGCAAGCAAGCATGACTATTTCCATTCTGCAGATGAGGAAACTGAGGCTCAGAGAGGAAAACTGACCCCCTGGAGGTACCAGAACTACCATTTATTTTTAATTTAGTATTTATTGAGGTAGCTTTGATTTATAAAATAATGTAACAAATGAACAACTAAATAAAATAAATGCTTCTTTCTCTTCTCTCTTCCTGCCTGCCTGTCTACTCACCTTCATTCTTTTCTTTCCTGCCTCGCCTTTCCTTTAAAGAAAAAGAGTTTGAGCTCCTCAATCTCATTGTTTTATTTATTCATTTACTTACTAAATGTGTTATACTAGTATGTTATGCTTATAATAAAACAAAGACAAAAATAAAAATGCCATAGAGCTAACAAAAAGATAAAAATAAGACCCATTATTTCATCTTGTACCTTTAATAGGTCATCTTGTGTAGCCTACTTGGGGACCTGTTCTAATGTACGCAAGCGCTACGTTTTATTTTATTTTTGGATACGGGGAGGGGGGGAAACACCGGGCAAGGGGTTACCAGAGATCTGCTTCTCAGGACTTTAAGATTTGGAGAAAAAAGAGGAAATTGTCTGGAGGTTTAAGATGAGAGAAAGAAATAAAGGAAGAAAAGGGAGATAGTGAGACACGTAGATAAGATAAATGTCATTAGGAAAGGAATAGATAAAAGGGAGGGAAAGAGGAAAGAAAAAGAAAGAAAAGAAGGGACAGGAGGTAGGAATGGGAGCGGGGGTTAGGCAGACAAAGAGTGTCCCCACGATGTCACTGGACAGAGGCCGTGTGGATGCTCTCTGCTGGCCTTTGCCCAGACCTCACAGTGCTGTAAGAATGTTCTGTCACAGTCTGTAGGCTGGACCTTGGCCCTTTTCCACACATTTGGAATCACCAGCTAATGAAGTGGATGTTGTTTTCTGGTCCATCTCTCCTACCTAGGACTAGTTCCCCTCCATGGCCCTCACTTAGCAGCGGTGTCAGGAGTGATGTAGAGGCTGACCTTTTCCCATCGCTGTCCTGCACACCTCATTAAGCTCTTCTTGCAGCTGGAGACGGCCATGATGGATTAGAGAAACTGACAGCTTCTTCAGAGAGCAGAGGCGCGCACGGTTTCCCAGAAGTTCCTGACCCAGGAGTTGCACCCCATAGGACCTGGGAGACAGTCTTCTGGCTTATAGAGCCATCGGATGAAATCCGTGTTCAAACGCTTGGAGAACCGCAAGCACTTAGTTTCTTGACAGATACCTACTTTAAAAAGAAAGAAATGAAATGAGGTGCTTCAATGAAGAAGTAATCGAAGAATGCAAAACCAAAGGACAACAAAATACAGCACAAAATAACACAAAAAGAAAACTCAAGCATTGTCTATGGAATGCAAAGTTCTTATTTTAAATTTAATCTAGCCCTGCAGGAGGCATACAGTGTTGAACGACGGAATGGTGAATTTTCACAATAATCCTCTGACTAAACAAGGTGGGGAGTATCTTCATGCAACTGAGGAATCTGAAGCCTAAGAACTGAGGAGGCCAAGGTCACACAGGGAGAGAGCAGGCGGCAAGCCCCGTCTTCTGTTGGGACGCTGCTACCATGTGTTCTCGGGTTTCCTGCGGGGAGATTTGTCACCTGCCTAAATGCTCTGGTGAAGCCGTTCCTTTAGTTCACGTACACGGAGCCCCTCTCAGACAGTCGGGGTGTGGGGCATGAGGTGAGGGGCGTATGAGGTGCAAGCCAGCCCTGCCCTCTGGATCTCACAGCCGCACAGGTGCTCCTAGAGCCCATGACAGCCCACTGCTTTCGCTGCTGTCTTTGACATCTCATCATGAAACATCCTTCTACTACATGTGAACATTCACTTAAAAAAAAGACTTTTTAAAATTAAAAAACCCAATAAATATCAACATATGATCCAGCAATTCCACGTCTAGGCGCACACCCATAAGAGTAGACAGCAGGATCTTGACAGGAGTTTGTTTTGCATTGCATGCTCATAGCAGCATTATTCACAACAGCCCAAAGGTGGAGCCACCCAGGTGTCCATGAAGGGACGATCTATTCACACAATGGAATGCAAGTCAGCCTGAAGAAGGAAGGAGATTCGGACATAGGCCACAACATGCACGAGCCTGGAGGATGTTATGTGAAGTGAACCAAGTCAGTCACTTAAGGACAAAAACTATATGATTCCACTCTTACGAGAAATGAGAGTTGTCAAATTCAGAGACAGAAAGCAATGACGGTTGCCAAAGGCTGGGGAAGGTGGGGAATAGCGATCTGCTGTTTACTGGGTGAGGAATTTTGGTTTTGCAAGATGAAAAAAGTTCTGAAGATAAATGATGGTGAAGGCCACAATATAATATGAATGTATTTAAGACTTTCAAACTACTCATTTAAAAATAGTTAAGACGGCATATTTGATGATAAGTATATTTTACCACAATTTAAAAAAAACCCTGATATACATTACAGAGAATTCAATCAGAACTGTATAAAATCATGAGTCTCCTTTCTTACCAATTTATTTACACTCCTCTTTTTCTAAACAATTGCTCTTCAGTTGATCTGTTTCCTTATGTATCCTTACACACACACACACACACACACACACACATATATAGATATAAATGCTAGATATACATATACTATAGAGATATATACATATATCTCTGTATCTAGCTCTATCTATAAATATATGTAGCATATCTCTATCTCTATCTCTCTATATCTATATCTGACTTTCTCTTTCCTTTTAAAACCAGGATCACTGATTCCTTCTCTTCCCTTCTCTTCCTCAAGTATAGCCAAGAGGAGCACTTCAGCATGAGGGCAGTGAGGACAAGATTGCTGGCTTGCATTCCAATTCCATGTGACCATGGGTCAGTGACAACCTCTCAAAACTTCAGTTTCCTCATCTGAAAATGGGTACACTGCTACTGTTGGGATGTAATAAAAAGAAGATGCTTGGCACAAAGGAAACATGCTGTCAGGGTTGACAATTGTTCCTCCCTGGAAGTTTCTCCCATGACCTGGGCTCTGTGGACAGTGGAGGCTCCAGGGAGGGAGGTGTTATGTTATATTTGCAGTGTGTGTATCACCTTCCACAGAGGGTCTAGTTAAGGACAAGTTATTAAGAAGATGTTATCTTTATCTTTCCAGCAATCAAGAATATCTGTGACAGCACAGATGCCCTTTTCAAAATAGCAGATCTCGGGAGCTAAACTTGTACTATAAATTTTGGGGAAGAGGCAACACAGTGGAATCCAGAAAATAGGAATATATGATTATGGGAAGGTATTGGGTAGTGGAATATGTGCAGCACTGGGATCAAGAGACCTGGGTTCAAGTTCTGCCACGTAGATATGAATAACCTTGAGTGTGCATCCTATCAACATTGAGCCTCAGTCGTCGTGTCCAGACCAAACGGAGCCACAGGTTAGAATCCCAGCATCATCATCCAGCCTGACCACCTACCCATTGCCATCCACCACTCCCAATCTCCTGATAATCTGTGTACATCATCCTACGACTCTCCCACTGCAGATCTTGAAAACTGGGAGTCTTGATTCCTACTGGGACTAGTTTATTGATCTCAGGTAATCCAAGTCAAGCAGATCAACTATCTAGTGATAATAGCAAGTGATATTTTTGACAGAAGCAGGGAACAAAATAACTTTAATGTACTCATAATCACAGGAACTATATTGAAAACTCTATGACATCACTGCCATATTATCTAATGTAATCTAATTTAAATTATCTAATCTTCACTAAAACTCTGTACTGATACTATATTCTCTCCATTTTTTACCAATGTAGAAACTAGGTTCTAACTAGTTCACTATTCTAGTTTAAGTGAGTGAAGTCTCTTTAGAAATAATTAATAGGATTTTAGGGTTATAAAATCCCTAGAAGAGCACAGAATCTTAATGTAGTATCTTCTATGTTTAGTTTTGTTACTGTTATTTGATTGGCAGTAATGCATAAGCCATCAATAGGACCACACTATAAAAATGTTTGAAAAAGTCTAAACTTGAATTCCTATTACTGAGATATGACTTTGTCCCCATGTTGTACAAACCTTGGTCATACTGCCAGGTTTGCTAACCTGTGAGGAGATGGTACTTTTACTCTTCTGTCAATGAGAGGAAACCATCTCATAATTTCAGGACAAAATATAATTTTCCATTTATTCTAATTCCTCTTACCCCTATGCTATAAAGGAGTTATTAAAAGGTTCTACATGAAACCTTTGGGACAATACAAAAGGCATACGATTTTTTGTAAGTTTAAAAGCTACTTTTAAAAACAGCCTTTGCTACCATGGGGAATTTCTTCTACATTAAGAAAAAGCTGTTAAAACACATACATACGCATGTGCGCAGGCACGCACACACACACACACACACACACACACACACACACACAGCATCTAGCTTTCAAGGAATGTTGTAACAATTGCGACTTTAACCACAACTCCTATGTGGCACCTTTTCACTGGTCTTTGAGGCTTGCCTTCTAAAAACTATTTTGAGAAGCCAAAATCGTTTTGTTTTTTTCTCTCTGATCACAGCTGGCTGACTAAGGGATTCAGGCTGTTTACTTGGGAGGGCTTTAGATATGGTTATTTGTGTGGCATTGTATCAAGGCCTTCAAATATTTGCCAGGAGGTTTGGTGGAAAATGTCTAGACCAGTGTAAACACTGCCGGCCCCAGAGAAATCCAAGGGGCTCACAGGACGGTTCAGGAACCCCTGCTCCGTCCTCTGGAAGTCCTCTGAAGCTTTGTCAGACTGGATGAGTTCAGGGAGGAGGAGCTCATGGGTCCCAGTCAGGGAGACACCCCAGTGCACCAGCCCGGGCTCCCTGTTTTCAAGTGTACGGGCCATACAGGAAGAGCCAGAGACCCGGAGTCAGGAGCACCCACGTCAGCCTGCCTCTGCTGTCACAAGCTGGGTCACTCCGGCAAGTCACGGCCCTCTCTGGGCTCAGCTTTCTTCGTTCCAAAAGGAAAGGGTGGAGCAAAACGACCTCTAAGATTCCTTTGATTTTATCTATCTATGAAGTTTCTCTTGGGTGTGGTCACTGGGCCAAACTGGCAGAGGCAGATACAAAGAAAAGTAAGATAAAGCCCCTTGTCTCAAGACAGTTTCAGTGGATGTTTAACTTCTTTTATTATTTCTCGGCTCCTGACACTCTCCTGGAAGCTCATAATCTCCGGGGTATGTACAGGGTGGGTACAAATACATGAGAAATCATTTATTCAGATGCTATTTTAATACATGATGAAATAATATTGTCCATAATTCCTGGCTTTGTGGCCACCCTGGATTTTTGTACAGGTGATCACACACTCAGAAGTGTACCGATACATATACCTGAGTAACAGTTGCTTCTCTGTGGAGTAATAGCCATCCTACATTGAGGAGCTGCTGGCTACCAAGCTCTCTGCTAGATGCTTGAGAAACTTTCACAGAAATCCTCATGATACGCCTGTCAGGTAGATGATCTCATTTTACACATGCCGAAACCAAAACTTTGATGGGTCAGGAAACTTGTCCAATATCCTGTCTCTGGTAAGGGACTCTTAATCGAGCTCTTCTAGTTTCAGAGTCTGGTTTCCTTTCTCTCGTCCTTTGCCACTGGATGCCATAGTTTGCATTTTACAAGGCCCGCCGAGACATCCAGGTTTGAAGATGAGTAGACTGAAACACACCGCTAACACCACGTGCCCCAAATCCCTGGGCTAGAGCGTGGCAGAGGCGAGACACAAGGCCAGGGGTTCCACCTCAAAAAGCCAGGGCTTTCCACCTTGCAGCACTGCTTTTGCAGCAGGGTCTGGCTGCAAAAGGGTCTTGGTCTTGTAAGATTTTTTGAATTCCTCTAGGTGGGGCAAACTTGCCCCCTGCAACCCACCCCCACCCCCACCCCCACATAGTTTGTACATTGCTTCCTGTTTCCTTCCTCAAACCTGCTTTTCCTGCAGTCTTTCCCAGTTCCAAAAGTGGTAATTCCATCTTTCTTCCTGCTCACCCCCCAAGACTCCTCCTTTTGTTTTATGCCTGTCCCTAATCCTTCAGCAAGCCCTCTCCCACCGTCCTTCAAAATAAACCCAGAGGAACTCAACCTGATGGAGCAGCAGTTAGGTCATGCACCTCTGAAGGAGTGTAGGCCACATGCCTCTGGGTTTGAGTCCTGGGTCTGGGGGGAACAACCAGTTTTAAAGGAAAGGTGCATACAGGAATGAAAGTGAGTAGGCAGGCAGGCAGGAAGAGAGAGGAGGAAGAAACACTTTGTTTATTATACTTAGGTGTTCATCTTGGCTGCCTGCCTCTCCCACCCTGCTCTGAAGCACAAACCTGGGTCCCTGGGATGCATGTGGACTGTGCCCAGTGGTCTCATCCTCTAGCCCACCAGGGCATGCTGCTTCCATATTTTTTGAGTTAATGAATGAATAACACTTCCCAGGCCCCTACCTGGCCTCATCTGTCATGATCAGCAGAGAAGATCATTTTGTTCTAAACTGCAGAGCCATTGTTCCGAGATATGTTTCATTTATGCCCGCCTCTCCGCCTGAGCCCAGCTCCTCCCCAAGAAGCGCTCCGCAGAGGCCGGGGCGAGGTGCTGCAGTTGTGGTCACTTCTGACTGCACACCACAGTCTGAATTTAACGAGGGACATTTACTCAGGTGTCACCTTGACTTCCTGCCTTCATGTATGATGCTTTTAGTTTTCAGTCACCCAACTGCTAAGGCTCAACCATTTGGCTATTGAATATGAATTATTCAAATGGAAAATGTCCAGCCAGCAATGAAATGAGGGTGGATCAGAGCAAGAGAGAAATCCCATATAATACCCCCTTCTCCAACTTCTCTAAAGGGGTGACTGTCCTCTAAATGCCCCTGTGCTCCTGGATTGAAGAGAAAATCATAGCACAGGAGGAGAGGCAAGGCTATTCATTTTGTAGTTTTCAGAAAAGGAGTCATTTATCAAAGTTTCTGCTTGAGATATTTAATGACAGAATTGCTATTAAAATTTTCTTTAGGGGGTTATGCTGCTGATTTTAAAATTCCCATTTTGAGAATGAGAAATCAGTCACATGGAGAGGGGTCATGGTATTCCAAGGACAATATCAATCCAATCAGTCCTACCCTCCTATGAAGGACAGCCACATTGGCCTCCATCCACCTGAAGTGTCCCAGACTGTCTTTGGTTGGGTACGTCATCACGAAAGGTATCTATCATTGAGAGAAGGGAAAAGAAGTGAACTCAACCTACTTCCCAAGCCCCCATGGTGTTGAATCAGGATTAGAAGTGGAGTCGGCAGATCTGGGAAGAACCTTAGACGTGGCATCAGAGACCTAGCTGCAATGGTCCTGAGGTCACCTAGAGCAACCTTAGAGGTCATTTGAAACGCACCCTGGTGGAGCAGTGGTTGGGTCAACCACCTATGAAGGAGCAAGTCCCATACCTCCGGGTTTGCGTCCTGGACCTGGTGGGAAGCAACCATTGCGAACGACTAAAATACAAAAAATAAAATAAAGATGCTTCTTCCTCCTCTCTCTTTTTGTCTGCCTGTCTGTCTACTCACCTCTCACTTTCATTCCTGTCTGCACCTTTCCTTAAAAAAAAAAAAAATGTCGCTTGCACCTGTGGGGCTGAGGTGCAGAGAGGATAATGATCTGGCCTCTGGCTACATGAAGACTCTAACTGGAAAGGAGTCAGAATTTCTCTCACCTTGAGCTTCCATGTAGCACTATGTCCAGGGCCCTCAAACAACCTTGGTGACCTGTTGGTCTCACAGTCTCATTTTCCAGATGAAGAAGCAGAAACCAGAAAGGCAGAAAGAGCAACAAGGTTAAGAGAACTTAGGTGGCCAGAGAAGATATTGAAAATGGATTTCACCCCATGAACTCTCTTGAGTTTAAGGACTTTCAGTTCTTTCTGTCCTCCTTTTCTTCATTGTCATACTAAGTTATACATCAATTTTGTCTGGTCCCTAAGGAAATGGCCTTGCGCACTTGAAAAACAAATGCCTAAATTCACTGAACCAAGTCAGTTTCTTGTACTGTCCTTTCTGTTCCATGCCAGCATTTCCGCCCAGAATTGAGCCCGTTTGGTCACAGAGGGGGAAAGAAGCACTGTGGTCTCTCTGGGAGTCCTGACTTGGCAGTGAGAAGAGGACATCAAGGGCAGCCACCCCAAAGGGGACTCCTGCCAGCAGGTATTGACAAATGGCTGCTGGATCGCCTCATGGTTAGGTGTCACACTGGAAAGTATACACATCATATAGTTCACAATCAACCAATGGATGAACTTGTTGATCACCCAGCTACTCTCTATTAGACGTATCCTTGGAATAGTCAAGAGACGTGTGTGCTTTTTAGTCTTACCCCCCTGAGAAGTTAGTTCTACCACAGACGACATAAATGGAGAAAAATACAAGACAGTTTCCCACGTAAAACTGTGTAATGTTGACAGGACCATGACAGTGGATTTAAAAGCAATCCCTTTTCATCCTGTCAACATACTACTACTATTATCTGCTCTTCTCCGAGTAGTTACTGTAGTTACTACTGGGCCCATGTCAAGCACTGCACAGGCATTGTCTCCTTCAGACAGCACTACCACCTGAGCAGGTTGGTACTGATCTTACCCCCATGGCCAAGGTCACATAGATATAGTGCAGAGTCAGAATTAGAACCCAGGTTTATATGATTCTTAAGCCGTGTTCTTGCTCTTGACCCCGACAACGCATACTCAGCCTTCTGCCCCACTCTAGCCCTTTGTGTGTGAGTGGTTCTTTAACTGTGACTCCAAGGCTCTTTGAACAATTTCTTCACCCTCTGGCTACCATATCTGGTCCAGACCAGCGATCTCAAGCTCTATGCCACCCATCACATCACAGGGCCCAGATGAGTAAGAAAAGAAAGGGAACTGCTTAAAAACAACACACAGCCCATTTGCTTCCCCTTGAGCTGGGAGTGAGAGGGAACAGATGAATCTTTCTTGTCCCAACTTAATCAGTGAGGGGCAACTCATTGACAATGACTGCTCCCAGTCACCTCCTATTACTCTGTTCCCACTTTGCCCCATTGCTTTCCTGTGTTTAACCTTGCTCTCGTGAAGTCTGTCCTTTATATGGGATAAAATATCTCTAAAGCTTGGGTAACTAACTCTCCTTGCTCTGCCGGTACTCTCCTGGGTCACTCAGGGACTCCCAGTTCCTAACCTGGGGTGGCGGGTGGGTGTCAGACACTGTGGGCGCCACATCACTGCGCCACCTTGTGGTTGTACCGGGGCACTGCAGCTATCCTGCTGTGTCATGGGGCTGAGAGGAAGGCTGGGCCGCCCGTCTGCAGGTGCTGGTCTCATCTGTGCTCGCTTTCCTTCCTGCGCTCAGACAGTCTCTCAGTTTCACGTATCCATTAAATGGATAAGCCCATTTGACCTTCTCAAATGACCACCATGGCTTCTGGGTGTAATGAAATTTAAGCCACCCTGATCCCACTCCCATCACCACCACGCCCTCTTCTGCTATTCTCACTGCTGCCGCCGCTGTGAGCTCTGCTTCTGCGACTGCTGCTGCCATTACCTCGACCCCGACTAGAGCGTCACCACGGCCACCATTACCGCTGTTGACACCACTTCTACTACAGCTGCGGCTGCCGTTACTACTTACTGCTTGGCTCAGGGCATTTTATTTGTATGGTCTCATTTAATGTGCTGGGTCTCACAGCAACCCTTGATAGGAAATATTCTCGTCCCTATTTTACAGATAAGGTGACTAGACCTTGGAGAGCCCCATGAATAATAAGAATTCCTACTGTTAGTAAAAAGTGGGTCAGGAGATGAACCTAAATGATCCGGTATCAGAGACCAAACATTTAACTTCTATGCTAAATGGTGTTCAGTGTAAGGAAGTGACACTGACTTGGAATCAGGGAGACCTGCATTAGACTCCCCACTGAGCTGGGTGACCAGACAGATTAGTTTCATCTAGAAAATGATTGTATGGCACTTACATGTATGGTGCTCTTCTAGAAGAGGATTAAAGCAAAGGTATAGAAAAGATGCAATAGAGAAGCTATACATACTCCTCCCTCACAGGGAGCCCAACAGACTCTCCATCCAGTGACCTCACCTACCACCATCCTCCCCAGCCCAAACACAGGTCCTTGGCAAACACTTATAGGATGACTCACTCTCTGCTCTGGCTCTGCAAATACGACTTCTCAATAATTCATTCGTTTTTCATTCACTCATTTATTGAGCACCTACTACATGCCAGGTTTAATGCTTGGGTCTTGGGGGATACGAAGGTGAAGGAAGCAGATATGGTCACTGTCTTACAAAATGTACACTCATGGATTTATCTGTCTGCAGATGATGGGGTATGCAAAGAACAGTGTAGATAGGCAAGGCCCATCTGGTAAGCTGGAGAAATAAAAAAAAAAAGACATCAAGGATGAGACACCATGAAGATTGGGATAAATGCCTTAAGAGACTGGGAAATGGATAGCTGAAGGGCAGAGAACTCCCTTCAAAGGAGAGAGAGATCCCACTGGTGGATGGCTCAGGCAAAGCTTGCTTGCATCAATGTGAAGGGGAAAGAAATGACCAAAGGTAATAACCTGGAGTTGTTCCCAGTAAATAGTGCCTTATCCCTGAGGGCACAAACCAACTATTTTATCACAACAGTTTCATTGAAGATGGGGAGACCTGGACACTAGAGTTTGCACTAATCAGAAAGGAACAGAAGAGCAACCAAGCAAAAATACTCTCACTATATGCCAGGCACAGCACTGGACTCCAGCCCTCACCACTGTGGGTGAGTCCCCACTTCACAGATGAGGAAATTGAGGTTCAGAGTCATTCATTAACCTACTCCAGTTTCTGAAGGCAGAAGTCAGAATGCAAACCTGAGTCCATTCTTTTAAAGACTACACTCTTTTCATCACAGGACACATCGTCTTCCTTTTTTATTGAAAATGGGGAATTCCCTGAACTTTCACTCAGCTCTGATCACTGAGGGCAGGAGGTTCTGATGCAGCATTTTCTGTAACCTAAAGGGCACACAGCATCCCTGAGATAATGGAGGTACTAGTCTGTACCCCACCGAGTCATTGACAGGAATGGATTAAGAGCCTGAGGGCAGTATGGTGTAGTGAGAGGCTGCACAGCACAGGGGCTGCTGTTCCTTAGACCTAGGCTTGAATCTCAGCAGGGCAAGACTGTGAAACCTCTTCAAGCTTCTGTTCCGTCATCTATAAATTAGGAGATAAACCAATGGCATGACCACAGGGTTAAGTCAGTTAACACAAAAAGAGTTCCACCCAGTGCATGTCTGTGATAAGCACACACTGCAAGTGTGTAATCAGCAGTCTTCTACTAGAAGGGCCTAGGACTGTGCTGAAGACATGCCAAGTGCTCAGGAGCTTGACAAAAACCTGCCACCATACCCCTGACCTGTAAGCCAAGTGGGTGTTTCATGAGCTTATGAATTTTTATAAGGTTCTATTTTTGCAATTTCAAGTAATGCTCCAGTGCCATTGGCCACGTCAGCTCTTGACCTTTCAGTTGGGGAGGCATTTCCCATAAATAGAGCCATAAAAGCCCACTGCTTTTCTCCTTGGCTTGTGAGTCTGTTTGGTGCTCTCCCTTGCTCCTGCACCATTTGAATAGTGATGTCATGTTTCAATATCCTCTTCCTGATACTGAAAAAGACCCGCCAGTGATTCCCTCCTGGGCGCTCAGCAATCCCCAGGGGGGAAGAAGCTATGGTTCCAGCAGGTGTCGCATCATGAAACAGAGCAAGCTGGCAGGTGCAGAAGTTACTCAAAGGTAGGAGAGAGACAGGAAAGAACACCCACGTGCATTTATTAAGCTCAAGCCAGCAACCAAGTCAGTTGTTTATTTTTATTGCAGGTTGACTGTTAAGACATTGGTATAACAACATTTAAGGAAATAAAAATAGAATGAAACACCCATTCCTCCCCCTCTATGCTATCTCAACCATTTCTTCTTCTTTTTTTCAAGGAAAGATGCAGGCAGGAATGAAGGTGATCAGAGGCAGGCAGTCAGGAAGAGAGAGGAGAAAAAAATACTTCAGTTAATTTATTTAGTTGTTCATCTTAGGTGTTCCCCCACCAGACTGCACTCCTGGGTCTTGAACTGGGGACCTGGGGATGCATGTGTGGGCCATGCTCCGTGTACTAAACTGCTAGGATACCAGGTGCTTCCCAAGCACTTTCTTCTGTGACTATGTTCAGTTGTACACATATTTTTATGAAAATTATTTTTCTGAAAATTATAATCATACTATAGGTTTAATTTTAAGTCCTTCTCTTTTCTCTTGGTGTTACTTCAGGAAGGCTTTTTCTATAATGCTGCAATTTCTTCATGCTTGTCAAGAAAATATTGCACCATGGCTCATTCCTGAGACTCCACTGTCTTGGTCCCAAGCAGTCCTGCGGGTGAGTGGGACAAAGACTTGGGTGCCAGTCTTGGTTTCGCCATTTACTAGCCTTGACTCATTTACGGCTGTGGGCTCTGAGCCTCAGTTTCCACAACTGTGACAGACTTGCTGTGAGGTTTAGAAGCATGTCACACCCTGTCAGAGAATTTCTTCAAGAAAGGGTGGCTGTTCAGACAGACCTGCCATTGTTTACCTTATTGTAGGATAGCTCTAAATAACAGCACAAAAGATATCTTTTACAAATTTTCTTCTCCTTCTGGCTTCTCTTTTAGAGGAAATTCCCAGGATCGGGGTTATTGAGCCCACAGGTATAGACACTTTTGTGTTTTTCGTTAAGCGATGCCAGCTTGCCTTCTAGAAAGTTGATACCAATTCACACTGGTTTTGGCAAGGTGATACTATTTGATCCAAGCTAGCAGCAAAGGAAGGTGTGGGGACTAGTAACGTTAGTAATGCAATCCAGCAGTAAGCAGATTCTTTAGCGACTCAGTTATAGCAGTTCCTGGCATTTTGATGTTGGAAGCAAGGAATCTGCAAGACAGTGCAGATGTAATGGAAATTTGTACTGACATAGTTAAAGATCAGTCAAGGACAAATATTTACCCTCTGGGTTTTTCTTAAAGCATGTACTCCAGCAGGGCTCAGTATTTGATATTCCCAATTTTACTTCTGGTTTAAAACCTAATACAGAATTTCTGTGGCAGTCCTGCATGTGTGGCTAAGTCTCTTCCTTTAATTACTGTATTGCTAGTTCTTCACTTGGGGGAGTTTATGAAACTGTTATATATAATTTCTCAAATTGTGTGTGTGTGTGTGTGTGTGTGTGTGTGTGTGTACACATGAGAAAAGAAAGGAAAGAAGGAAGAAATACCTTGATTTATTTTGATTTTTCACCCTGGCCCAAGGTTGTAAACCCAGGACCGTGAGTTTTACGTGAATGAATACCAGAGTCTCAGCTGCCTGAGCGACACCTGAACACCCCTGCTCTTATTTTTTATCAGCAGAGCAGAAAAAACAGTTTTACTTGGGCTTCCCAAGTTTTTTTTAACTTGCTTTAACCTAACCAAGAATAAAGTGATCCAAAAATTAGAAACGTTTCAGTGTTAGAAATAAGGTAAAGACACTCCTGTATGACACAGGCCGGTGACTCAGGCGCAGCTCATGTAAAGCCCAAGGACACGGTTCACGACCTGGGGTTGAGGGGGAAAACCAACTTGAACAACTGATTAAATAAAAAACACTTCTTCCTTCATTCTCTTCCTGCCCACTTGCCTTCATTCCTGCCTGCTTCCTTCTACTGAAAAAAGAAAGAAAAAAGGACTGTCAATTAGGACAGTAAAATAATATGTGAATGAGAAAAAAGGACAAAATTTCCCTTTCTGATAAAATTGAAACAGGTCAGCATAATATACGAAAGTGTTCTGAATTTGAGTCAAAGAACATGAGTTCAAATCCCAGTAGAACTCTGACTGAATGATTAATATTTCCAACCCTCAGTTTCATCGTTTATAAAAACACATCTCTTAGAATGTTTGTCAGAGCAAATGAGAAATCCCTGTAGACTTCTTCTGTAAAGTATTAAGTGTTTTATGAAAGGTTAACATCGGGCTAGGGAGGGTCAAAGAAAAGAAGCCCTTTTCTGCTTTCCTTTGTCAGGAAATAGCAGTGTTTTTCAAATAAGAGTCACAGGCAATTTATTGGTTCATGGACAGAAATTGTTTTGTTTTGTTTTAAACAATAGAATTGAAAATGCCAGAGTATGTTGTGGAGTAATACCGTCGCTCAGTGGAACGAGGTGCCGGGTTATGATGTAAAATGTATTTCTTACTGCCCTGAAGATCTGTGATAAGCAGACAGGGCTAAAGACCTTGCTTTTGCTTTGAGGTCAATACCCATAAGGGGACCAGAATAGAAAAGCTTCCTTACTCTTATTCAGTGTATGAAACTCAACAGAATTAATGTCTGGTGGCTGCTGAGTCAGTTTCAGAAGAAGAGGGGAAGTTAAAGAGGGGGACGATTTATTCTACTGCATGATATTATAATATTTACATTTATCTTGCCATTTGCAAATGTTGTAGTGGGCAGGATCTATCCTTCCTTTTTCCCCTCCTCCCTTCTCTTGGAAAAAAAAAAAATATTGGATACCCAGTATTATAGACTAAAGAGTGCCCTTCCCCTAAATTTGAAGCCCTAACCTCCAAGATTACTGTATGGAATAAGGGGCTTTAAAGAGGTAATTAAATTGAATGAGGTCCTAAGAGTGGAGCCCTAATCCAGCCTGACTGGCGTCCTTGCAAGAAGAGGGAGACACTAGTGTGCACACACAGAGAAGGTCTTTGAACCTGCCACAGGAAGGAGGTTGTCTTCACGTCAAGGAGAGAGACGTTAAGAGAAACCAAACCTACCAACACCTTGAGTTTGGACTTCCAGCCTCCAGAACCTTGAGAAAATTAATTTCCATTGCTTAAGCTGCCCAGTATGTAATATTTTGCTGTAGAAGCTCTGACTAACTCTACACTTACTACGTGCCAGGGATCCAGAGATGCTAGGGGATTCAGAGATGAAAAGATCAGGTCCTTGTCTTCCTGGAGACAATTGTGTAAATAACCACTTAACTGCAGCATGCTAAGTGCAGCGCAAGGCCCAAAGCAGCTCTGAGGTCTCGTTCTCTAAGTCTTACCAAGGGAGACAGGGGCAAGAGGAAGTTCTAGAGGTTTTAAGGATACAGCCCATTCCTCCCATTTTCTGACACTTAATCATCGGTCTTAACCAAAACACATCTTCATTTCTGACCCTTGATTCCCAGCACCTGATAGCTGACAAAAGGTCTCAGTTTGTAGGTATATCTGTGACACTCCATGGGAACTTCAATGGTCTTTAAGGGACATGTGGAGGGGGCTGCCAAGAGGCTCTCAAGAAGCACTGCACAGGGTTAATGTGGATTGTAGAATGTGGGTTATGAAAGGCACAAACATGGGAGAGACAGGACTCCCAGAGATGGAATTCACCCTTGTCCTCTCCACTCAGTCCTTTGGAAGCTGCCAGGGATCTTGCTTCATGAGTGACAACCACCCTTGGAAGTTCTTAGCTTTAGATGGTAAAGCCTGGGATCATTTCCAAAATCCTGCTGCAAATCTTTATTCTCCACATGCAGGGTTAACAAACTTTTTATAAAGAACAAGATGGCACATATTTTTGGCTTTGGGCACCAGATACTCTCCACTCCTGGACCCTGTGTCTATAGTGCAAATCAGCCATAGTTAGCATATAAACAAATGCGGCTGTGGGCCAACACCGTTTTAATATGGACACTGACATTGGATTTCATAGAATTTTCACTTCATGAAATATTATATTTCTTCCCGCCTTTCCCACTGCCATTCTAAAACAAAGCATTCTCAACTCATGGGATGTACAGACAGCAGAATGTAGTTTTCCTATTTCTGATTTACAATTACATACATTTTTCATGAATGTGGTCCTTTTTCCCCATGTCAATCTAGGAAATTCTGATAGCATCAGAGAGAGAATTAAGGATGATTGAATTTGTTTTACAGCTATTGCACTTTCATAAATCAGGTCTGAAATTATCTGTGACGATATGTCACAAGGAATTTTTTTTTTTTTAAAGGAAAGGTACAGGTAGGAAGAAAGAAGAGGAAGGAGCATTTTTCATTTTATTTCCATTTTCAGTTGTTCATACTGGTTGTTTTCCCCCTGGCCTGGGACTTGAACCCAGGAATATGTGGCCTGCATCCTTTGGAGGGGCTGGTCTACCAGGGTGTGCCAGAATTTTTTTTTTTTTTAAAGAAAAGGTGCAGGCAGGAATGAAGGCAAGTAGGCAGGCAGGAAGAGAGAGAAGGAAGAAGCATTTTAATTTTTTTATTTAGTTGTTCATCTTGGTTGTTCCCCAGGCCCTGGGTCTTGAACCTGGGACTGAGACCTTGGGATGTATGTGGACTGCATCGGGTGAACTAAACCACTAGATGACCAGAGCTTGCCCATAAGGAATTTGAATAAAATAATTTACCTCATGTTTTAATAAATACATTTAAAATCCCTAGAGGGTATTTATTTGCAGTGCCCAGGGCATCCCTTCCTTTCTCTGGTTTCTTCAGTTCAAAATGAAGGGGTTGATTTAGGCAATCACTCAGGGCTCCCACTCTCTGAAATCTGGTGTATGTGAAAGTGTCCCCCAGACATGCTAAGGTTAAGGGGTGTTAATGCATCAGTCTGCTCTGCCCTGACCACGCACTTGTGGGTCTGGGGATTTTTTGCTACTTTTTCCCTGTTAATCTTTACAAAAGAAAGCATTAAATATACAGAATTGGAGAGCTGTGCCTTCACATCTTTGTCAGCAACAAAATTTGGGTGACCTTTCGGGGGAACTTCCTTTCTCATCTCAGGTTTCTTCCCCAGACTATTTTGAAGAGCCATTTGGAGAGCAGTCAGATGGGGTGGGGCATCCCCCTGGGAATGGTGCAGACTGTAGCCCTGCAGCTTTGGGAGGGCTCAGGGGACCCATCTCAGTTTCTCCAGGAGGAAGTGACTGCAACCCCTAGGTGCCACGTTCATTGCCAGGGAAAGAAAAATGCCCTGGGCCATGTAATTAAATGTAGATGAGATCATTACTGGAACAAGCCACCCTCCCCCCAGCCCTGCCCTGTCCCATTTATTTAAGAAAAAGACTGAACAGATTCATGGAATCAGAGTAGCAAAGTATCAGGACTCTTTTTAGAACACCTGTAACAGGTACGAAAATCAAGAGGCAGATGGCCAGTCCTTATCACACGTTCCCCTTCTTCCCATCACCATACGAAGAAATCAGGTTTTCACAGCCATTCTAGCAGTTTCTCAAAAGCAGGTGGGCTTGGAGGGACCAGAGAGAGTGAAGCCTGTGTTTGTAACTTGCCTAAGTGACCTGGCTAGTAATGGCCCCAAATGCTGCAGCAGCATTTAGGTGCAGGAGAGGATAGGGTCCCTGAACAAATGGGTGCGGATTCAGAAAAAAAAAAAAAAAAAAAAGGCTGCATGTATTAGTCACTAGAGAGGATAGTGATTACCTGGCAGGAAATACAACAAAATTCCTTTTCTATGGCTCACTTAGGGGAAAAAAAATTGGTATTTCTTTTCTCATCCACCTGGAATACTATGTATTCCAAACAAGCAGACAGACCTTCAACATAACCTCATGGTGGACTCTGCAACCTCTGAGTTCTGCGCTCTGAGAATCTCTGTTTCTGATACCTTCCTGCTCCTTTCAGCACATCACCTCGCACCCCGTCAGCCGTGCACAGAGCATGACTGGCGTGTGGTACAACCAGTGTGGTCTGCGAACCAGGATCTCCATCATCACCTGGAAGCTTTTCAGACATGCAGACCCGGAGGGCCCACCCCTAGAGCTCCATGATCAGGATCTGCATTCTAAAAGCAACTTGGGTGATTTGTGGAGCATTTGAGTCCCAGAAGCCCTGCACTTGCTGGTTATATAACAGGAAGATCAAAAGATGTGTGTCCTACTATTGTTGTCACTTGGGTGGTCGGTTCTTTTTTGAAAACCATTTAACAGCATTGGACCACATTTTTTTAGCAGTGAAATGAGACTTTGGGACTGGATCAAATTGTACAAAAGTAATTTCTGAGCAGAACTTTCTAGGGATTATAAAAACGAACCAGTCACAAGTGCTGTGCTCCAGCGGTTTCCATTACAGTGATGGAGATATAGCAAATATACAAGTCATGATAGTCCCTGGAATAAAGTGGTCGGTGCCCTAAGGGATGTGCAGTGAGCTCCCAGGCTTCAGAGAAAGAGCCTGGTGCTGAATTCTTGTCCTCCACACTCCCACAGGGAAAAGGAACCTCACCTAGAGGGGCTGCTTGAGAGACTCCACGTTCTGCCAGCAACTCTGAATTCATGTTTGCAATAGCTGCAGTGCTCCTCCTGGTCAGGAGGGAGGGAGATTACTCAGGGGGGATGTCAAAGATGTGAAATAGGCGAATTCATGAAAAAAGTCACAGAAAAGTTTCTGTGTTGCACCCATGTCAGATATCACCCAGAGACGGTGAGAACTACAAGGGCAGTGCCTCGTTCTGTTCTTCTGTGTCACAGAGCAGGGTCTGCAGCCAGGGCACAGTAAACACTTGAACAACTGAACCAAACGGCCATGATTTTCATGAGCGAGACAAGCGTAGCTTGGAGATGGAAGAAGATGGCCTCTCATGGAAAATTTCAAGGCAATATGACAAAATATTATTATGCAGCAAATTATAATCCTGTTTTCATTTGAGAAGGGCAGATTCTAGAAAGTATTTCTTTCAGTCGTTTAGGCATAAATGGATTTTTTTCTGAGGACCATGTTTCAGGCTCCCTCCATTAAGGCTTGGCCATTTCAAATGCCCTCGAAGAAGAGTTTGCCTATAAGGCACCTACCTTGACATTTGACCATTAGCATTACTGGCAATCAATTATCATACACGGAAATGATACTTGTAAAGTTCTTTAAAAGAGTTCTTTTGTTTTTCTAATAATCTACAAATGGGGGTATAAGATTGTTTCTATTTTGAAGAACAAAATGTCTAAGCATCTTGCATGTCCATTGTCACCAAATGTAACTGAGAACCTTTGTTATGTGTTAAGTGGTACCCACTGGAGTCTCTATTTCCACAGAAAGAGGGTTGTGGAAAGTCAAACAGGTTCTTGGATTTCCGTGACTGATGTTAGGCTTCCTCTGTGAGTACAGTTAAAATGCTAGACTTTAAAAACTGAAGGAAACTTGGACATCATCCACTCATCAAAAAGAAATTTCTGGAGACCTGGTTAATGAGACTAACTGACATGAGCTGTGTCTGCTGCAAATACAGGATGCATGAGGATTATGTAACAACAACAACAACAAATGTTTTTCCAAAAACACTGTTGAGCTTTTAGAAAGAGAGAAGGGCTCCAAGCTAGAATAGCCAGTGCTAAGACCAACAGAAGTCTCAGAATCAGAGAGAGACGTTAGGTACTGGAGGCTAAGTTTTCAAAGCTCAGTGAAGCCACAGAGGAGAAACTGAGGACAAGAAGAGGTGAGGAAATTGGGTGAAATTTTAAGTTACCCTGTATATGATGGGAATTAGAAAAATGCTCACCAGCCTAGGGCATTCACAAAGTTTTTATACCCAGCCAGGGTTCTGGGTGGAAGGATAGATACCCAAGAGAAATTGTAAACCCAAGCCTGTTTTATATATAGGTGTAGCCTTTGAATTGATAATGTCCAGGTGGAGCAATATGAGAACTGGTTGAAGTCAGTAAGGTCACTAAGTTCCTATAAGAGGCATCTGTGAAATTACATGAAAGATAATCCCTGCTGAAGATAAATGCATGACAAAAAATGAAGTACATTAGGAAACAGAGCCCAAGAGCGAGGGTTATGAAAGATAATATTAGTATCCATAAAACTGCAGAGAATTAAACATTCTGAAAAATGTTATAAAATGTGAGTGTTTAAAATAGCTAAAGAGCTCAAAAATAGGATACTAAAAAAGAATAAGTAAATCTGACAAAGTAGAAGTTTCAAAGAAGAAAAATATCATTAAAACCTAAAAGCTAATGGACTGGCAGGTGATAGAATAGCTACAAGTGAAGAGAGAATTAGTGATTTGAAATATGGATCTGAGAAAGTCACCCAAAGTAAAATAAAGTTTAGGAGACATAGAGTGTAAAAGCCCAACATATTTTCAATAGAGTTTTTTGTTCTTTGTTTTTGTTTTCTTTGAAGAAGGAAGAGGCAGAAGAAACATTTTTCTTTATTTAGTTGTCCATTTTGTTTTTTCACCCTGGTCCCAAGTCTCAAACCTCTATCCTTGGGCCGTATGTGGGCTGCACAGCAGTGTCTCACCTGCCAGAGCCGCAGGGGCATGACTTAATCACCTAAAAGAAAGTCTAGAAAAATTATAGAAATGGGGCAAGAACTTTCATAGCCTCCTTCAGGTGCCAAGTCAGGTGAACCATTAAGATGCCCTCCATGCTTTGATTATGTAAGCTATGGACACGCCATAGATAAGGTCAGTCCTAAGATATCCTGAAGAAACCGTATTTCTTACTGCTCTCCCGTTAAAGAATGAGCTAGCACTGTATAGGCCGGTAGAGGTGAGGTTAGGACTTGAAGTCTTCAGAATGCTATCTATCCCATTTGAACAAGAGATCCTGGCTTCTAAAATTGAAAAAAAAAAAAAAAAATCCTTAGGTTAAAGGAATATACTGAGTCCTATAAATATAACAGAAATAAATAAATATAAATGAAAACAACTATATAGTTAGACACCAGATGATGGAGCAGAAATAATACTAACCAAAAATAAAAAAAAAAGCAAAAAAACCTAAAACTCCCAAAACATTAGACACTACTAGAGATAATTACATTCAGTATATTCAGGAACATCAGTTAGACCAAAAGAATACCTCTTACCAGCAGTCAAAGGTGTCCAAGAGTAGTGGGAATTATCTTCAAAGTGTGAAGGAAGAATAACCATGTTATGTTAGGTAAAAATTTATACCCAGCTAAAGTATTACTTGAGAGTGATGACAAAACAATGATATTTTCAGGCAAAGACAGAGTTTATCTTTCATAAATGCTCACTGAGGGGTGAGCATAGAATGCAGTTCAAGGTGTGTCCTGGTGCAGTTAGGTCAATTGCCTCCGAAGGAGCAGGCCACATGCCCCTGGGTCCAGGGGAGAAACACCAGGTGAACGATCAAATAAAAATAAGATAAAAATGCTTCTTCCTCCTCCTACACACACACACACACACACACACACACACACACACACACACACACACACACACACAGAGTATTTCAAGGAAGGAATTGAAATCAGATGAAAGGAGTGATATTTCAGGCAGCAATTATAAGCAAAACTAAAATATACATGTAATCATACAGCTCTATCTATAACATTTTTCAAAGAATGTTTTTGATGGATTTAAAAGTAAGATGAAACTAAGATAACAGGGCACGGTAGGGGTTTGGGAGAGAAAATTTACTGTTCTAAGATTCTTATATTTGGGGGCAAGACATTAGGGATATTGATTAACTTTATAATCATTAAGACAAATATTTGTTAAAATTTTAACATAAATTTCCACTCAATGAATGGAAATAAATGTAAAACTTATAAACCAAACAAAAGAAATGTGGTTAACTTGGTAGAATGAAAAAAAGTAGAAAAAGATAAAAAGCAAAACAGAATTGCAGACGCTAAATCCACAAATATCAGCCACCACAGTAATGCTAATGGTGACACTTAACATTATCTGGACACACACTGAAGGCCAGGCACTGGGGACACAAAAATAGATAAACTCTAGTTTCTGTCATCAGGTTCCCTGTCTAGAGTGGGGGGAGGATGGACAAAGAGTAAGAATAACAATGGGCGAATGTCATGACAAAGGGGAAGAGTCCCACAGGGCTCAGAGGAGAGGCATCTTAACAACCTGGCTGGCAGGCTGGGAAGGCTTTCTGAAGACACCCTGAGGGTGAGTAAGAAGGCAAAAGGGATGGGAAGGGTATGCCAGGTGGAGATAACAGCCTGTGCAAAGACACGGAAATGTGAGAGAACATGGCACACACTGGACCAAACTTCTGCTGTTACAAATGAGGAACTTACAGCCTCAAAAAGGTAAGGAGACTGTCCCAAGTTCACCCGGCTGCTTTGGAGCAGAGCCAGGATTTATGTGGACGATGCTGCCCCCTTTTCAGTCGTGCCATAGGGCCTAAGGCCTACAGCAGGGG
The DNA here is from genome assembly GCA_004363575.1 of Solenodon paradoxus. Lineage (NCBI taxonomy): Eukaryota > Metazoa > Chordata > Mammalia > Eulipotyphla > Solenodontidae > Solenodon > Solenodon paradoxus. The sequence continues at coordinate 105,681 of RJWH01003208.1, read as the reverse complement.
TTAGGTGCCTGTATGTTGTGGAAACTCCAGCCCACTTTAAACATGAGTTGCATCTGCGTGTGGGTGCTGGCTCCGTCTCTGGCCTATCCTGGGCTGGAGCCCAGCCGGGAGCTTGGTAGTTTCCAGAGCTGAGCAGTCCAGCCCCTGCTAAGGAAGCCATGGTGCTGACGCCCAGTTTAATCATTAACACCAAGCTCACAGGGCGGGAGCTGGAATGCAGAGGACTTGGGGAACAGCCTGGGTCTCCAGGGAACTAAGAGAAAGATGACTTTTGAGATGGGAAGGGACACAGTTTAGAATGGCAACTACCATCCTCAAATGATCTACACTCTGGGCTCAGGTATAAGGACTCTTGCTGTCCCTCCCGATCGTGCTGATTGTTACTGTACTTCTCTCTGCCACAGCCCTTCCCCTGCTGGTAAGTGTTTCCCTGTTTGTCCATCTACCCTATTAAACTGTGATCTCCTGGAGGGCAGGCCCTGGTCCTTCCTTTCAGTGTCTGCAGGCACAGCCTGGCGCATTCCATATTTGTAGGACCAAAATAAAAAAATAATACTACCATAGTGTCAAGATGTTTTTAAAGAGATGGGATGTTCTTAAGGAGCTCCATCTTCTCCCTTTATTCCCTAGTGTTTGGATGACTCTAGAGCATATTTAACGTTGCTTTGGCATTCTTGGGAGAAAGTTGCAATTCAAGCCGAAGGTGACATTTTATTGAGGAAACAAAAGTCCTGCGGAGGGCAAATTCCACCAGTGTAATAAAGGTAACTGCTCTTTTATAATTTTTGAAAACTGCATCCTACAATTGGAAAGACTGCATGAGCAGAAGTCTTGGCAATCGCTGAAATGCACTTTTCAGAGTCCTTCTGGATTCCAGAGAAGAAAGCTTCACTGGAAGATGCAGGTGACAGATACAGGCAGAAGCATCTCTTCTTCCAAAGGACCGTGTTGGGATAAGATACGATGACGGCATAAAGTCCTTGGCACCTAGGAGATGTCCAATTATGGTACAAACATCTTCTTTCTCTCTTTAAAAGTAAGACTCTTGAATCTACGTAGAACCAGAGATGTGGAAGCAAGCACTGTTCTTTGAGTCCAGGTGGCTGGTGCCCAACTATCCAGCATGTCAGCTCGGAAGGAGAAGAATCACTCCACGGACACCTGGCTTACAGTGTAAACACTGGCCAATGGTGTTACTACTGCCAGTGCTGGAGGATGCTGGGAGAAGAACCTGCCCCCTTACAGGGACAGTCCTCCTAGAAGAGCCAGCTTGCTGGATTAGAGTTGAACCAGAAAGGCAGACTCTTACCCTAGCAAATTCTCTATCATCCCTACATCCCGGAGTGCTGAGAAAACTGGCCAATGTCAAGGAGACTAATTCAGTGCCAGCCTTTGAGTCCCTGTTCATTGGCTGGCTGGTGGCATCCGAGACAACCAGTCTGTGCTCGCCTCTAAGTTCTGAGTTCTATGAGTTCTTGACAGTTCTAGCCCTCAGTGATCTTTATGTCCAGAGACAATTCAGGAAAGACCCTTGTCATGGATTCCTCTGGTTTCTCACTTGCCTTGTTCCCAGCACCCACCCAGAGCAAATCACCTTTGCAGGGAGGACATGGAAGACATGGCGTGGCCCTGGTCACCTGGTTTCTTCCTCCTTCATCTTTCCCTTTCTTCCCCTTGCCCAAAAGAACTGAGATGAAATGAGAAATAAATTTCATGGGAGGGTCTGTCCTAGGGCAAATTTCCTGTCTTTGCTTTGGGGCATGGAGACCCCGCGAGGGAAGCCAGTGGCAGGGCACTCTCCCAGAACAAGCCCCTGGTGACAGGTGCAAGCGGCATCCTTTTGTCTTGGCGCATGGGAGGATTTAAAAAGAGGAGGAGGAAGAGGACAAAGACTGCGGAGGTCTCCTACACCCAGTATCAACCTGAAACTGTCAGAGGAGGGGGGATGGAGAGAGAGAGAGAGAGAGAGAGAGAGAGAGAGAGAGAGAGAGAGAGAGAGAGAGAGAGAAGTGGGGGTGGGGAGAAAGAGACGGAGGAGGGGGAAATCAAAGAAAATTGCAAAAGTCAATGGCCTGGAACTTGAGGCAGCCTCAGCAACTGCAGTGTGACTTTGATTCCCCTATCATAACCCTGAATTAAAAATTCAGGCAATTATCTGCATGGCTTCCTTCTGATTAGAATGAGCCGGAGCCTCATTAATGCATCGGCACAGAGGAAAGCCATTAGGGTCTGTGAAATGGAATGTTTCTCTGAGAACAGGTTCCGCTTGATGTAGAATACCCAGCAAAAAGAAATTTCACACATTTTTGAGCTCAGAGTCACAGGACAGCACCCTGCTTCAGGGCTGCAGACCCTGCCTCGCTGTCCCTCTCAGCTGGCGCTGGGTGAAAGCCACCTTTGTTTCCCAGCCTCTCTCTGGCACCTCCATCTGCTGGCGTTGTGGGGAGGGAGGGCGAGGGAGGTGAGGAGCCAGAAGGGCCTTCCTGGCTGCTCCTCTTGCTTGGTCCTCAGACCCAGAGTTGCCCTGGATGCCCATCCCCAAGTCCTTGAGCCAGGAGGAGAGTGGGGCTTCCTGGGCGCGCACGGGCCTCCTTTGCTAGAACCAGAGGCATGTGTGCTCATCAGCACAGGGACGGTCTGAGCCACACTGTCTGTGTGTCCCCAGCAGTCTGGGGACTTTCCTAACTCCAGCGTGACTCAGGCATTCCAAGGCATCCCTGCTAGAAGCCAGTGAGGCTGAGCCAGCCTGGGGAGCTTGTCGCTTAGGAGAGGGTGAAGTGTGTGGTCACCCGGTTAGTGCCCAGAGGAGGTAAGGCAGACATCCGTTATTCATGCCTTATTCTGTAAGCTTGGAGATTTTAGACACAGATCTACCGCCCGGTCTCTGAGTGGGCGACTGTCCCAACAACATTGAGCATTTGGAAGCTCTGAGGCATGCCCTGGGTGGGGTTTCCAGAAGAAAACTTTCTTCCTCAACTGACCCTGTAGCACTTGCAGTTTTCCACCTTTTCAGCCCTAGTAAGTTCATCTCTGGAGAATTGGACTGGCCCTGACTTTGTCTAGAGTTTCTTCAAGTCAGTGGGTGCGACTTGGGTTCCCCCATTTCAGACAGCTCAGCATTCGTCTGATAAAGGGACTCTTGGGACAGCAAACATTTGGCCTTGGGATAAAGAGTGTACATCCTCTTAAGGAGAAAAGTCAATGGAGAGAACTGAAAAAGATGAAATAGTTTTTGTAGGAAGAGAGGTAGTTGCAATCGATATGATGCCAAGCAGGAAAATGGTGTCCTTCGAACTGAGCATGCCGCACGCTCCTGGCCTTTTAACCATTCGGTGTTAAGAACCAGGGCCAAGTGTTCTGTGCAAAGCTATAAACAGAGCCACAACCAGGATAATGGAATCAATGCGTAACTGAGAGTTTGTGCCAATGGTGCCCCCTACTGTACCTCAGCCATCAGTGGTAATTTCGGTTTTCAAAATGTTTTCAGTCACATCCCACATTGGAAGGGTACATTCCTGATCACCAGGGAGTTTTTTTATGAAGCATGTTTTCAGTACTGCAGACAGTTTTATGGGTGAAGGCTCCTAGCGTTTGCCTCACCCTCTAACACAAACAAGATGCTCAGCGATTCAGTCATGTTCTCTGTGACTGTCACTCCACCCTCACTGGACCAGCGCTCAACAAAGTCAGATGCAGATGAGAATGACTTTTGACTACAGATGACCCTCATTTAAAGGGCTGACCTAAAAGCACCCCAAGCCGTGGGTGGATGCTGGTTATTTCTAGTCTCAGAGGTTGGTATGAACATGAAAGGAGCTGGTTAAAGGTCAGGAATGTGGGCCTTCTGGAGAGGGAAGTTACTCCACCAGCTCCCTGGAAAGGCCTTCTCTCTGTGGTTGGAAATGACCAAATCTCAGCTGTGAGCAACTCCGTAGATCCACTGTTCCTAATCAGAACATTCCTTTCTTCCCAAGATAACTCACTTCTTACCTTCGTGACTTGTCAGCCCTTGTTCCTTCACAAAGTTGTGGGTTTTTTTTTTTTTTTTTTTGAGGCCCCATTATGTGCTAGACATTGTTCCAGAGTCAGGAGCTCTAGCAGTGAACGTAAACAAAGGAAGTGTCTGCTCTCATGGCACGTATATTCCAGCTGAGGACACGGACAATCCAAGAAAGACTGTGTTGCAGGGTAGTATTGTGACTGGACACAACTGGGCAAGCTGGAGTGTGAGGGACGGCTCCCTTCTCCAGGTGGGCAGGGAGGGCCTCCCTGAAAAGCACACTGGAAACCTTTCTTCTCTCTTCTTTCTCTCTTTCAAAACAGGGAGTGCCTCTCCCATAAAATGTTCCCCAGTGAACTGGCCCCCTCCATTGGCTTTCACTCCACTCATCTCCGCGCTAGCTTCTTCGTTCTAGGAAAGAGATACGCTATGTCTTTGATGAGACTCTCCTTGAGAAGATGGATAAGAAGGAGATTATCTTCTATTTCTTTGGTTTGCTGCCAGAGATGGAGAGGAAACAAGCATTTCTACCATGTGCTGGAAACGTGAACTCACTGGTTCATGAAACCCTTCCATACCTCCTGCAGATGATTACTGTCCCCACATTGTAAACATGGAAAATGAGGCTTAACTCACTCCAGAGCCAGTAACTGCTGAGAGTGGACTGGGAATTGAACGCCCCCACCCCTCGCCCTGTCCTCTTCCCATTCCGGAACCAGGCGTGGGGAGAGTATTTGTAAGGTCGTGTCAGAGCAGTGAGTGCTGGAAGGGGTGAGCTCTAATTCACAGAGAACCTCCACGCAGAAAAAGGAGTGGTACCCCTGTCTCTGGGATTCTCAGTCCTTTCTTCACTACTAACAGGGGACCGCAGGCACATGAGTTCTCCTGGCTGGAGCTCAGGACCCTTCTCTAAAAGACTGGATGGCCTCTGGGTCTTCTCCAGCTCTGACATTCTAAGGGATATGACCTCCTCCAAGGGATGGGAGCGGCTGGGGAGAAGTCGAGTGACTTCAGCGCGGCACAGGTCTGAATTTCATTTTTTTTTTTTTTTTAAGAGACAAAGACAGCCGTTTGTTCATTCAATTAAACCTCAAATACTGAATACTTGCTCTGTCCTGGCCCCTGGTGTGTGCAGACGAAACAGTACATATAAAGGGAAAGACAGCTGTGACAAGACTGCATTGCAGTTATGATGGCGAACATTTTACAGGACACTCATTCTTTGCCAGAAATTGTTCAGTCTTTTCATTCTAATCCTCCCAACCATTTCTGGGGCAGGCACGCTTATCATTTCTACCTTACAAGTGAGTTAACTGAAGCATAAACTGTTGTCGATGTCAAGAAGGTGCTGTGAGCATTAATGATGTGGGAAAAACGTTATTTCTGGGGCCTGGGGTGGAGAAGTAATGATCGGCGGTGGTGTGCAGTGTCAGCTGCTGCTTTCAGCCCCCTGATATTTCTGTTACTCCTTGCTTGACCTTTTTGCCATTTAGAAGCAGCCACGCACACCTAGTGAGAGGAAAGGGGTTTTCTGTAGACAGCAGAGTCACATTTTGAAACACACAGTCCATGGCTGGCAGTGAGGAAACTCAGGACACAGAACAAAAGGGAGAGTCAGAGTCAGTTTTCCTGCCCACCCTGCCCCAGAGAAGAGGAGAGAGAGAGAGGGAGACCCCTGGGAAGAGGGAGCTCAAGACCTTGTTCCCCAGTTGAGTTAGATGTCCCGTGGATTTTCGGGGTCAGAAAGCAGAGCAGGTTGGCATGCGGGTTAGTTGTGCCTGAAATGACCCTACAAGATACAATGTGGACACTGACATAGCAGGAGGGTAAGAGAGCCCAACCCAGCCCTGTAGAGACAGGCTCTGGTCAGCACATCTTCCCAGGAGAGGTGTGAGCTGGAAAGAGAACCATGAGGCCTGAAGAATCTTCTCTAATGGGAACCAGGAAAAAGTACCTGGAGGAAATGAGGCCCCTGGTCCAGAAAGGGGAGTGGCCCTGAAAACCCCCCACAGGAGAGGCACCCCCACACAGGACAGCAGAGGGAAGATGGCCTCAAATAGGGTCACCTGACGAGCCTGTGCGGGTGTCCGCCTTCTTTGCAGAAAGCCCCTAGCTTTGGGTTAGACGCTGGACCCCACAACAAGCCGCACACACTGCCCAGGCACTTCTGGTGTCTTGGCCTCACCAATGAATCTGTCTGTCCACGTAGAGTCCTGCGTCTGTCTTGTGCAAAGGAGCAGCCCTGCACAGAGGTTCCCCTCAGGACACAGGGAGGGGCCGCCCAAAGCCTCCGTGTACTTCACACCAAGTGTCTTTGGCTGTCTCTGCTTAGACCTCAGGACGTGCAGAACAAGTTTCCGGTCACAGAAAATGTGTCACAGCCTGTTTCTGCATCTCGTGGGTGAATGTGCTCACCTGTCGGTGCTGTGGACACAGACCCTGAGGCTGGGCGCCTGAGGCCGCAGGGCTTCTCTCAGTGGGAGCTGCCTGCTCTCTCTGCCTGGGATGGAGTCCCCCAACATCCCCCAGCCCCGTACCCCCATTCCACCCCCAGCCTGGCCACAGCAGAAAGACTAGTCAGTCTCTCCTCTCCTGGGATCCGTAGAGGTGCCTTCTGGGAACATGGCTCAGAGACACTTCTTGAACCTGAGGGGTTGATTTGTTCTTTCCATGGGCATAATGGACAGGTCTGGCCAAACACATTTGTGGGATTTAATGTAAAATGAAAAAACAGAGCCCTCTCCAGGGGTGAGGAAGTCAACTCCCCCATTCCATGGACTTGCTACCCCAACCCATGGTGGACAAGCAACCCCAGGGACTGCAAGATCTATGCTGGGATGTGCCTGGGACCTGGATCAGGGCTGGACACAGGACCCTGGCCATGTCTCCAGCCAAAGTGGTCCTGGTACTGCCTGCTGGGGGAAGGATGGCTACCACCTGCTTCAAGACACTACGGAGTGAATCCTGACCCCAACCCTACCCACACCTGTGCCCAGGTCCCCACAGGGGCAGACAGTGATAGCAGAATGCTGCACTTCCGCTGCCAAGGTGGTCAGTCCCTGAGAGCAGGTAGCAGTTCAGAGTGGGGTGGGAAGGGGTGCTGAGAGGTGGGGAAGGGATGGGGGACTGAGAGCCTGTCGCAACAAGGCAGCAGGAAGCAGGACTCTGCATGAGCAGTAGTGCTAAGGTCCCCAATGCATGCTCTGCTGTTTCTTCAGACTCCACTCAAAACACAGGTTCAAAGAGAAGAGTATTGTATCCCAAGTTTAAAAATGACCATCAAAACAGGAATCCCCTTCTGCATGCAGGCGCCTGCGTGACCAGTAAAAGTTGACCCTGACCATCGAAATCCACATCTCTGTTCTCTTTTGCTTTCGGGAAACTCAAAACTGAAGTTAACAGTTTGTTTTTAATCACTATGGAAGACCTGGGGCTTGCAGAGCTCATTCCAACTTTTCTCTAGTCTTGACCTCCAGTTCTCTCAATATTCTGCTAGTTTTGACTTTTGTTTCCCATTCTCTTATTTATATAAGGTGATAACATTATAAATACACTTCAAATTGGTTGTCACATGAGACAGGTTATACATTCTAAAAAGGAATTCTTGTTTCCCGTAGCTCTGACCTTGCTCCGCAATTTCAGGGGCTCATTTTGGTGATGTTAAGGGTAGTTGGACTCTGTACCTCCACACTCCTCTGCTGCATCGCAGATGTTTGAAAATTCAGAAAGAAATATACCACTGATCTCCTACCATTGGCAAAGTGTGTGTTTGCAATAGATATTCCAGTGGTGATGGTTTACTGGAGCTAATCATACCCTTCTACCCAATCTCTTGTGCAAACACTGTAGAAGAGTCTCCGTGAGAGCAACTAAGCAGTTTCTGTATAGTTACTTGTTGCTACACAACCAACTACCCTAAAATTTAGTGTCTTAAAACAGCAAGTACTTACTAGCTCATACTATCTAGGACTGGAATCCGAAAGTGGCCTAGGACTGGGCGATTCTGGCTCGGGGTCTCTCAGGAGATTGCTGACAAGATGTTGGCTGGGCTGTAGCCATCTGAAGGCTTGACTGGAGCTGGAGAGTCTGCTTTCAAGACAGCACATTCACATGGTTGTTGGCTACAAGCCTCAGCTCTTCACCATAGTACCTCGGCCTGACTGTCTTTATAATATGATCATTCACTCCCCCAAAATGATCAGCTTGGTGAAGAGATCATAGCCGGTCCCAGGAAATGACAATTTTGTAATCATTTCCATAGTTAGAAGAGAATGACAATTCTTTCTTCACGGAGTTTATTACAATTTGGAGGTATTATTGTGAGCTTATTATTCTGCTTCTTAACTCATTAGTCATAATATTAGATAGTTTTTTTAGAGTTGTTGTCAGGTCTGGAAACCTCTATCAGTTTTATTTTATATATGAGCACAGGGTATTTCAAGTGATCTCATGCGGTGAATTGATAACCATTACCCAGGGCCATTGGCAGAGGGTCTGCATAAGGGCTGGGCTTGAAGCTTCAGCTTCCCAGTAAGTTGTCTTCTGGAAGCAGGCCAGTGGGCAGCATGGAGCCTGGCATGTAGTAGGGATCCAGGAAATGGGAGAAGCATGGACACCACCCCATCTAACTACCCCATTGCCTTGAGCAAGGCCAGAGTTTTCCCATTCTTGATTTCAATTCCCTCCCTCTCCAGTAGCACCCCCATCCCTCCACTGCCTGAGAAGGCAGGGACAAAATACACCCCTATGAGAACGCAGTGGAAAGAATGGTGGACTCAGAATGAAAAGACCTGAGTTGATTACATTTCATCAAAGACTAGGACAGTCACATTGTCCACATTTTCCATAAAAAAAGATTCTGAGTTCCATCTATGGCCCTAATGTATCTAGAGATGGGGATTCAAAAAAAAAGGTCCAAGCCCTGCGTCTTCAGGTGTGTGGGGCAGGCGACTGGAGTCCCAGACTGACATCTGGAGGGCGGGGTGTCTCCCCTGCCCGTGAAGGCTACAATTTGTGCTTCCTTGTGCCTCGGCGTCTCCTTCTGCCAGGGCTATGGCCACCTGTGGGGGCGGCTGTGCAACCATGAGGGAAAGTCAACCAAGTCTTGGAGAATAGTCAGATGGGTGTCTCACAAGGCCATTGGATAGCTAAACGGATGGAGCCCATCAAATGGCCGTTCTCCTTGGGGAATTTGCAGGAAGCTTTGAAGTGCCGCCAAGACAGGGGAGGCTGCCCCATCCTGGGGGCACATTCAGTTGTAATTTACTCCTCCACGTGGGCTGTGGAGTGCCCATGTCATAAACAGATCACCCACTCGGCCCTGCCCCACGTAAAGAAAGGCTGATGGAGGAAGTGGGCAGGAGGAGCGGAATCACTAAATTAAGAAGGTCTCTGGGAATGAGTGGCCTACAGACACGACTGAGCCCCACGAGTTTCTCTCCTTAAAGCATAAATATTTCCAACTAAGATCACAGACTCCCTCGTCATAAAATCAGCGAAACCACAAGGGAAAACGACCTTCCGCTTGACTGCACCAGAGATATCTCAAACGCAGTCATTTCCCCTCTGGCAGAAGCAACTGTGCTGTGGCTCAGGGCTTGAAATCCAGGCGCTGCTGCTGAGATTTGAGGTCAAGAGGAAATCAAGTGGGTTGGGTGCATGTCTGTCTAGGTTGACCTGCTGTCAACAGTCTTGCGGTCAGCTGGGCGTTCAAGCTCCAGCTCCTCAACCTACTGCCTGGGGGTCTTTGGGAGGAGTGGGATCTTTCCACCTTTGTTTCCTCATCTAGTACAAGGCGAATGACCATGGGGAGGTGACAAGCTCAAGAGATCTGTCTATGTAAACGCTTTGCAAACCACAAAGCTGCTAATGTACCTGTGAGAACTCCTTACACTTACACTGTGCATGATATAACACCCAACTCCAAGGACTTAAACTTGAACTTAATCGTAGGGATGTTTTGATTTATGTAATTGACAAGTGCTGGGGTAGGACCAGTTTAGGTGAGAGGTAGATTCAAAAGACATGGCAAAGTCCAGCTCCTCCCTACCATTCACGGTGAGTTTCGCAGTGAATCTCTTTACAAGATGGCAGCCAAAGGAAGGGAGGTCCTCTTTCCAGAGTGGGGGTGAGGAATTCTGTTTTCTCCCAAACTTAGCATGCCTATCAAATTCCACTGATATTCTTTCATAGTCAGGGGATAGACATACTGATTGATTAAAGAGAACCAAGGCCCATCCCCAGATCTGGGAGCAGAATCACAATGCCCGCTGTACCAAATTTGGAGCAATTATTTTATCGGAAGAGATGTATATGCTGAGTACAGTCCATTCCATTTAGCTGCCATTCCCTTTAACTCACCTTCATCCTCGTATACATATGGTCAAAAATACCTACTGTCTATATACGTGTGGTCAGCCCATGCCTCCCAAGAGACGGTCATAACGCCATTCAGCCTGGTTCTCCCGGCTCTGTGTGGCCCCCACACATGGAGTTCATATTGATCTTGTGAGACTACCTGGTAAACTTAACTAAACGGATGCCCTAAGGAAGAGAAATAGAGACGGGGTAACTGCAGTAAAAACTCTTGTTTGAGAGGGAAAGAGCAGGAAACAACTCCCAGTGGTCACCGGCCCATAGCTCATGTCACAGTCTGCCAGAAATCACCTGGACACCCTGCCCTGGTGGTGAGTATGTCTTTCTCAGTTCTGCCCCTCTGGAAGGCTCCCCTTCGCCCTTTACCTTCTGTGACCCCTACTTGTCTGTTAGGGAAAATCCTTCCCATGGATTGTTCCTTGGGGACCATATGATGTGCGTCTGGGAGAATGCTCCTCCTGGGGTTGTAGTGTTTTAGGGCCCCTTTCTTCCTGCTAATGTGAGTTTGGGGCCTGGAAATCACTGTCACAGGTGGGTCAGGTTTTAAGATTTTTCGCTTTTGTTTTATTTTTCTAGAGGAAGGGAGGGAGGAAGGAAGGGAGGGAGGGAGGGAGGGAGGGAAGAAAGATGTTATTTCTTTCAGTTGTTCATTTTGATTTTTTAGCCCAGTCCTGGGTCTTGAACCCTGGTCCATGGGCTCTTTGTGCATCTCAGCTGCCTGGGCCACAAGGGCATGGCCAGGTTTTAAGTTTCTTTGGCAAAACGACATCTTTTAAAAGTCAGTGGGATTCTGGTTATTTTGCTCCTGGTTAACACCATGGATAGTAATGAGTCAGAGATCTTTTTTTTGAAACTAGCCCCTGCCCGGGAATATCTATGTGTGCTGCTCAGGGCTGAGCTGCTGACGTGGTGTCTGGCTGCCTCTCCTCCGGGGTGTGGGGCTGCTTGTTCCAACAGGGTCTCTCTGGGGCCTTGATTTTATTTCCCGGTTAGTTCCCATGTTTCCACCTTCCTTCTGTGAACTCTGAGGGAGGGAGTGGAGATTTTTCTGGACTCCCAGACAACTGTGGGCCACTGGCATAAACAAGCAAGTCTGATTTCTTTCCCCTCTCACTTTTGAATGAGCCAAATTCAGTCTAATTTTCTCTTTCTGTAGAAGATCCTGCTGAAGAATTCATCAGCATACTCCACATTTTGATACTTTCCTTACTGTATCTTTTAATGTGAAAACCTCAGGACGCACACAAGCTGAATCTCAAGGTTTAACAGGCATCGGTTTAATCAGTTGTTCACTATATCATAAAAAAGAATTACTACATTCTCATATCAGTTCTTCTGTTTAACCAAATGTCTCTGCTTAGCTTTGACACTTCTCACTTCTGGCATTAGATTCTCTAGCAGTTAGGAATCTTTGGGTTGCAACTCAAACTCACTTAAGCAAAAAACCATACACTACATATATGTGTTTTATATATACGTATGTTTACATACATGTGTTCACATGTTTATGCATATATTCATATGTATCTATACACATGTGTGTATAGTCTACATAACATGTGTATTGTGTGTATATATATGTGTGTATATATATATATATATATATATATATATATATATATATATATATATATATATATATATGAAGACTTCTGGGGACTCAGAGAACTGATGGGGCACTGGAGGTCATGACTGGGAAACCTCAACAGGGTCCCTTGGGGGACCTGCTGCTCAGTGCTGGCCAGGACAGGATGGGGCTGCAGCCAATCCCTGAGTATTTGCTCCATGCTCAAGATTCCAATTCCACGGAAGAAACATCAAATGGCTCATGCTTGAGCCACTTGCCCACTGCCTGGCCTGGAGCAGGTAGAAGCCACCAGAAAACGTTGGCACAGAAGAGGTCATTCCAATATGGAACAGTGTTGCTGTTAGGGGGAAGCGGATGCAGGGATATCAAAGTCTAACTCCCTCCTCCTTGTTCTGTTGCTCACAGGGCGCTGTAGCTGTGATTCCAATCCCGTCAGGGCAGTTGGCTGAAAATGAGCACAAGTGGGACTCTAACAGCGGTTAGGGGAACAGCCAGTTCACTGAGTGACCCCAGCAGTCCTTGCCCTTTGGTGTCATCCTCAGGGACAAAATTCTATGTTGGATCTGCTCCACTGTGGCAGGACTTAGGCTCTCAGGGGTTAAAGTGAAACAAAACAAAATTTTGCTTTAATCAATGCTAACTTTATTTAGAGTATTTGTACTCATGGGGAAATAGCTGGTAGCACATGATTATGGTCTCAGAAGCTAGTGATTCACTTTCTCACACATTCACTCATTTAACAAATCATTTAACGAACATTTATTGAGCAGTTGCTTAGCCCTGGCCATTGTCTAGGAGGCAAGGAGACACGAATGTGGAAGACACAATCTCTGTCCTGAGGTGGCAGAAACTTTACATTGTGTAGGGAGAGAAGTAGCAGAATTATTTGGGTCTGCTTGGAAGAAGTGCTTTGGCATCAATGCTCTGAAACCAATATAGAAGAGTGCAGCTTTGACCATGTGAATTGGAGTGTGTTACTCAAGTTCTCCAAACCTCAGTTTTCCCATCTCTATAATGGGGATAATACCAGTTCTTCATTTAAAGGGTTGTTATTCTCCTCAAATTGATGAATAGATTCTATGTAATCCACGTCAAAAATCCCTGCCAAGGATAATACACAAAGTATCAAGAATAACCATGATGATCTTGAAGCAGAACAGCATTGTTGTAAGGAGTGCACTGCTATGGAACACGGCTTGATTGTAAAGCTGCAGTAACAAAATCAGTGTAGCACTTCGAACTAAAGGGAGACAGACCAGTGAATAGAATAGACAGTCTAGAAACAGACTGAAATGTACAGGTCACTTTCGTGATGACAAAAGTAATATTGCAGAGCAGTAGGGAAAGGATTTTTTTTTGGGGGGGGTAACTATTTAACCTTTTGTCCTGTATATTGCACTCAGCACACTGTCTTCAGAGGTCATCATGTTATAGCACGTACCAGAATTTCATTCCCTCCTAAAGCCGAATATTGTTGTAGGTATAGACCACATTTTGCTTATCCATTCATCTCTAGGTAGAATTTGGGAGTTATCACTCTGGGGCAACTGTGAATAAAGTTGTTTTGAACTTCGGTGGACAAATACCTGCTGCAGTTTTTGCTTTCAATACTTTTGAGTGTACACTCAGAAATGGAACTGCTGAATCCTGGTAATTGCACGGTTGTTTTTTAAAAGATCCTCTATCCATTTCCCACAGTAGCTGTACCATTCTGTGCTCCCCTCAGCAATACACAAGATTGCCAATGTCACCTCATCCTTGCCAGCATTTATTTTGTTTCACATCCCAATGGGCATGACTCCATTTTTTAAATTTACTTTTTGGGCTGCTAAGTAAGCGTCTCACTTTAGTTCCTTATGGTCAAAATATTATAACATTTAACTATTAATATTGAATGGGTGCTTGTCATGCAGTAGGCACTAAACTGACTGGTTTATTATCTGATACAAGCCCCACAACAACTACTTTTTTGAAAACTTTTAATTGAAATGTACTGTGCACACAGGAAAGTGCACAAATCCTAAGAAAACAGACTGATGGATTTTCACAGTGAGTACACAAAGTGACAAAGACTGAAAGGCAGTTAGAAGCCGAGGGGTCCCCTTGGTACCCTCTTGCAGCTCTACTCAGCACCCCACTCTCTACCCATTACAATAGAAAGGAAGTCTAACATTTTAATTTTAAGCCAATAGATTAATTTTGTCTATTTTTAAATGTTATGTAAGTGGAATCAGAGAACTTTGTGCATATTGCTTCTTTTTTATTAAGAGGAAGGAAGCAGGCAAGCAGGCAAGCAGACAAGGAGAGAGAGGAAGAAGGAGAATTTGTTTCTGTATGTTGTATGTATTTAGCTAGTTGATCATTTTGGTTGTTCACCCCAATCCTGGGTTCAAGCCCTGGTCCTTGGGCCACACTATAGCTTCAGATTTAACACCCAAGCCACCATTTCTTCTTTTATTAAATACGTGATATTTCTTCTTCTAAATCTGTTTATGAGTTTCATTGTGATTTTGCATGTAACAATGCAATAGTTCTTTTATTCTCCTTGCTAGTGTCTCACCTAATTCATTCATTCTACCATTGAAAAGAAGTTGGAATTTTCCCATTTTAGGTATTACTAACAGTTTTGCTGTAACATTTTTTTCGTAAACATCTCTTGATGAACATCTATGTGAATTATTTTTTAGGTATTTACTCAGGATTGGAATTATTAAATCTTAGGTTAAGAATACTAGCTTTAATGGTTCTTCCAAAGGGTTGATCAATATATATAATCAGCACAGAATAAAGTGTTCTAGAGGCTCCAAACACTTGTCCACATTCAGTATTGTTTCTCCTTTTCATTGCAGTCATTCTGATGACTGCTATGGTCTGAATATTCACGTCCCCTTAAAATTCATGTTGAAAACTACTTCTTGTTGTGATGATGGTGTTTGGAGGTGAGATCTCTAGGAGGTGATTAGGTCAGATCAGGTCTGGCAGAGCCCTCATGATTGGCATTAAAAAGAGGCCCCAGAGAGATCCTTTGCCCCTTCCACGATGTGATGGTGCAGTGAGAAGCTGAGGTCTATGAACTAGAAAGTGGACTCTCCCCAGATATCAAATCTGCACTTCGATTGTGTGACATGCCAGCCTTCGACTGTGAGAAATGCATTTCTGTCCTTTACAAGGCACCCAGTCAGTGGCATCATGCAGACTAAGACAGTGAATTTAATAGCATTGCATTGCACTTTTACTCTGCATTTCTTTGGTGAACCTGAGTCCTGTGTCACATGCTTACTGGCCACTTGGATATCTTCTTCTGTGTTGTTTGTTCAAGTCTTTACCCATTTTTTTTTTTGGATTGTCTTCCTTTGTTCTTATTAAATGTTAAGTTTCTTTATAAATTCTCAAGATGAGTCCTTTGTGTATTACATGTTGCAAATATCTTTTCTTGCTTGCTTTTTTGTTTTCCTAATGGCAGTCTTTGATACCATCGGTATGAATGGAAAACATTTTTGTGTCTTGTTTAAATTCATGAAGACATTTTATATTTTATTTCACAATACTTATTAGTTTTTCTTTTACATTTAGATGTTTTTTTGAAGGAATGGTAAAGGTAGAAATGAAGGTGAGTAGGCAGATAGGCAGGAGAAGGGAGGAGGAAGAAGTCCTTTATTTTTATTTAACTGTTCATCTTGGTTGTTCTCCTTGGCCCAGGATGCAAACCCAGGTCCTTGGGATGTATGTGGACTGTGCTTCAACCAGAGGCAGCTGACCAAACTGTTACTAGGCCTTGCCTACATTGGGATTTATAAGGCATTTGAATACATTTTAAAACATGTTTATTGTAGTAATTATTCTACACATTAATTTCCTATGTATAGGTTCCCCATTTCTTAGACACGTGTCAACACACCCTGCCCTCCACCAAATCACCAAGTGTTCTTCCCCATTGTCCAGTGGGCTCCACCATCATGTGCCCCTACCTGCCCCATTCCCTTTTGGTCACCTTAGTTTTGTTGCAAATGTTTCAGGGTTGGTTATGTTTCATCTGCTCCTTTGTTTTGTCTATTCACATTATATGAATGAGGTCATTTGAATACATTTTTTATGGGTTGTAGGAAGGAGGGTTCTGAGGTTTATTTCTTCCCACATGGATTATCAAAATGAATACAACTGTGAATTTGGCCTAGTCCAAATACTAACTCCTTTCTGAAATAGTCCCACAGAATCCTAATTAGAATTAACTAATCATTTTAAAGTAATTCAATAAAAAGTTTTTGCACATCTAGTATTTGCTACTTTAGCTAGGTTAGTAAGGGAGGGTTGACATTTGAGCTCAGACCCGATTAATGACAGGAAGTCAGTCATGAGTGGAGTTAGGTAAGAAAATTCCAGAAACAAGTAGGCAAACCTTGAGATGTTCAAGGAACAACAAGACCAGGACAGCTGCCATATAATGCTCAAGAATATGTGAAGTACAAAATAATTCTTTCAAACAGGAGATCAGAGGAAAGAGAACCAGGCGGGAATCACCACAAGACGATGGAGTCATGCCCTCAAAGTTCTGAGGGAAAATGCTTTCAGCCCAGATTTCTATCAAGAGCGAGAGCAGAATAGAGACATTCCAGACTCAGAAGACATCAGAAATTTTATCTCGAAGTGACTTAGAATTTTTCCTTAAAATCTCCTCCAACAGGGTGAGGACAAGAAGAGGGAGAGAGAGCTTACCCCCAGAAGACAGTGGAGTGAGGCTTCACTCAGAAAGCAGAGCGTCTTCCCTGGAGGACAGCTGGTTGGACTGGGGCAAGTTGGAAGATGTTTCTGAGCGCTTTTTGCTTTGACCCATGTCCCTTCCAATTCATCTTCTACCATGTCACTCACGTGAGCTGAGCTAAGTTTTAGATGACCTTGCCTCCTCACTTGAAAATCCTTCGTTGGCTCCCCATAGGTTTCAGAATAAAAATTCAACTTTCATTGTGCTATAAAAGGCCCTTCTTGCTGACCACCTCCCCCCACTCTGGATGGTCACTTGTACCCTCTGCTACAATCATCCATCGTTCTGCAGACCTCTTCAAGCTGTTTGCCACATCACACCGGTGCCTTTGTATCTGCCATTCTCTCTGCAAGAAAGCCCTTTCTCTGGTCTGTTCTTCCTTGCTTTCAAAACTCACTATGTTGAGAAAGGACCACCTCTGCTGTCCTCTTACCCATCATTGGTTCAAGTCCCTTTGGTTTTACCCCATTATTTCTCTGTGTTAATCACCTCTAATGCCAATATGCCTCTGCTTACTGTTTGATTTATCTGCTCTCCTCACTACATTATAATCTCCATGAGTGCAGAGACTGCATTATCATTCTGAAGTTTCTGTAATGACTTCTCTGCAGTGTGACTATGGAGGCGAGGGTCTGGCCTGAGACACTTGCTGTATTATCTTGGGAACTCCGAGTCTCAGTTTCCTCACTTGCGAAATGATACAGGATTTCTATCTGCAGCACCTGGCACGCAGAAGGTGCCCAATAACGTGTGTGCAATGAATCCTTCAGATGGGCAGGGTTCCCAGGGAACCTCAGCAGGGGAGTAAGGATGACTCACTTGGATCCATCTGTATTCCTCCCCTCCCCTCCCCTCCCAAGGAGAGTGCTGGGCTTTCTCTCTAGGACCCTAATGCCTTGAGGGTTGTGAGGCAAATCAAAAAAATGCTGGCTCTTTCCTTTTCATGTTTAACCCTGTGTTGACCTAAGGAATGAAGGATATCTCAGAGAACAAAAATTTCCAAATCATGTCATCAGCTAACTATTCTTATAAGATTATCTAAACATGGTGTTACTTTCAGATTCAAATTTTCCCATATGTGAAAGTGTTGAACAGGGATGGCTTGGAGGAAGCAAAGGAATCACATATCCATTCTGCAGATGGAATGTCTTTTTTTTAAGGAAAGGTGCAGGTAGGAATGGAGGCAAGTAGGCAGGCAGGCAGGAAGAGAGAGGAGGAAGAAGCATTTTTATTTAGTAGTACATCTTGGTTGTTCCCCATCACCCCTACTCCCGCCCCAGGACACAAACCGGATCCTTGGAATGTATGTGGACTGCACTGGCCAGAGGAGGCTCACCAAATTGCTACTCCACCAGGGTGTGCCAACAGATAGAATACGTTATGAGCCTCTAAATTCCTCAGAGCCCAAGAATTCGCACTATTTGTCAAGACTCTACCAAGAAAAGATCTCTGGGCCCAAGTGTCTCTCTCCTCAGTGAAATGAAGTTTCTCTGTTCGGTAGGTGGAGGCAGCAGCTCCAGGGTGCTGTTCTACCTGGAACTTTCTACCTTGTTCTACCTTGTGTTTTTAGACACAGGATGGACAGCTGACCTTGTCAGTGTGTTTACAAGATCCAGAGCAGGGGCAAGAACGGATGGCGCCACCTGCGTGTGCTCCCGGCTACTTACTCCTGAAAGCAGTCATTCTGCAGGAGAAAGAAACAAGACCCTCATCACGGGTTTGGGACAGATGTCTGACCATGAGAAATTCCTTCGTGCCTCCGTGGAGAGTAGTCAGATACCAGAGTGGGCTCCCTCTGTTCTCACATGCCGTTTAGCACCTTCTGCAGCCTTGAAGGTTAACGTTTGCAAACTCCCTTCCTCTTGTGACACAGACGGCCCTTGGGGACCCAGCTGTCATACAGGTATAACAGGTGGTCCACAGTGTGGATGACAAAGCTGGTCTGTTTCTGGATGCAGTGCCCCCCTCAACTAAGCTGCCCTCCAGCATTTCTCTGTGCAGGACGCTGTGACCATGGCCTTGTCCTGTAGAGAGTTTGTTGTTAAGCAGGGAGGTTGGCTCAGAATGTAGGGAGTTTCTGTTTGCTTTTCTTCTTCGTGAGGTATTGAGCTTGAGGCTGGTCAAGGGATACCAGCTAAGGGCCTAACCTAACCTTTACATGTTTGCCATCAAACGTCATTCAATGTGAAAAGCTTACTTTTCTTACAAATGATGATATCATTCTCTGCCAAAATGCATGTTGGGGCACATCCTCATGGATTAGCAGTTGGGCATAGTCCACATACATCCCAGCGTCCCAGGTTCATGTCCTGAGGCTGATGAGAACAACCAAGACGAATAACTAAAATGAAAATGCTTCTTCCTTCTCTCCCTTCCTGCCTACCTACTCACCTTCATCGCTGCCTGTGCCTTTCCTTAAAAAAAAAAAAAAAAAAAAGAAAGAAAGAAGAAGAACCCTGGGACTAGATGCCTCAAAGCAATGTATGGCCCACTTATTTTGACAGGAGGCATAAGGTCACATCAAACCATTGCCAAAGAAAGCAAGGGAGTTTGCTGGAATGTTCCAGAACTCTGCCTTGATTACATAAGAGGTGATGGGGGCAGTAACAGTGGGATTCTACAGTGCAGAGGGGCTAACTGGGGAATGGAGGGTTTGGCTTTTGGACTGCCTCCCATGCCCCACGCACATACACACCACACATACATTGCCAACCATGGTTGAGATTGTGTTATGATAATTGCTAACTTGTTTCAGCTTTGAGTCTTTTGATCCCTTTAAACATGCCACCAAAAATTCTAATACTTGAAAGAGCTGAGAGCCACGGAATTCTCTTGCTTGTTCCTTACAATCCCCGCTGGGGACTTGGGAGATTGCCAAATAAAACACAGGACGCCCAGTTACGTTTG
This sequence comes from Solenodon paradoxus, assembly GCA_004363575.1. Lineage (NCBI taxonomy): Eukaryota > Metazoa > Chordata > Mammalia > Eulipotyphla > Solenodontidae > Solenodon > Solenodon paradoxus. Next base: position 86,052 of record RJWH01003208.1, on the reverse strand, counting down.
AATTTCAGATAAACAAGTAATTTTTCAGTATAAGTGTGTCCCATATAGTATTTGTTGATCTGAGATTCAACTGTAGCTGGAAGTCTTCTATTTTTATTGGCTAAACCTGGCAAAGCCTGTCTGCTGCCCTCTAGGTTTTTCAAGGTAACCAGGGCAGCCGACTTCAGGGCGAATGCGTAATGTGCGCCATCTAGTGGTTACGTGCAGGCAGAGGCAGCCGAGAACCACCTCTAAACACTTGAGAACCACAAGGGAGAACACAAGAAACAGCTAAGCCTTAAATTTAACAACGCTTTAGAAAGTATTCAACTTACTTCCTTGAATGTGGTGTCCACAATCATCAACAGCGTTGAGTGTCCAAGAGTATCGGAAATCTCTTGTAAACCATCCAGGACTTAAACAGGAAGTCCACTGGCCAAGGCCATTAACACAAATACTAATACAAGGACAGACCATAAGGTAGTGGGGTTCCAGCTCCTACAGACTGCTTAATAATAGGCACGTGGCCTCCAGCAACATTACCAAAGACGGTGTTAAATGAGTGTAATTTCATTAAACCCATTGGGCTTGGTTGGAGACATGAGGAAGCAAGTATTTCCTACTTCCTGTTTTACTGAGGGTGAATGGGCACCATCCCATGAGCCTCTGGCTGTACATTGAAATCCCCTGGAGTGTTTTAAAATCTACCAATGCCTGGACCTTCCCCCATTCCCTTCCTCCTCTGCTTCCTCCTCTTCCGTTTAAATCAGGTGGGTTTGATATATCTACAAAGTGTTTCTTTAAAAAAGTGTGTTATGCAATGCTGAGAATGTTTAAGAAATGCACACTGAAATCAAATTTCACTTTAAAGCTTGAGATATTTGGGGGACAAAATCTCTCATCTCAGCATAACCACTCAGACCCATAGTCTCTGTTTTATTTAATTTTGCTTGACAGATGCAGCTGAAGGGCAGAGGAGGTGTCAGTGCCCAATTCTCTTTCCATGCAGCTGTTATTATATCATAACACTCATTCTAAAACGGTAGAGAGAAACTCATTTGCAACTCAACCAAGAATAAAAATCCAGAGCTCAATTTGTTCTTTGAATTGAGAATAAACTGGAGGCTGAGAGGTGTTTTGTAATGGAAATTTATTTTCAAATAACTTCCAAATTTACAAGGTGTCTCTAATTATAATGGTAATTGTAATAATCCTAAAAAAAAAACACTTGAAAATTATCTTTTATTCACCAGATATATTTGATCTGGATGTTTTACACATATTATCTTTCTTTAAAAAACAAAACAAAACTCTGCAAGCAGATACTCTGCAAGATGCAATATCCCCATGTGACCCATGAGGTAACTGAGGCTCAGAATCTGTAATGTCTGAAATGGCACAGCAGGTAAGAGCAGGGCTGCTCACATGTACCTTTGACTGCAAACCCTTTGTTCCTCCTGCTCTGATCTTTTTGCCAGGGCTATAAGACAGTTCCGCAGATTTCTGTTTCTGCTGAGTTCACGTGTGTGATGGAGAGCTCTCTCTAAGTCCCTCACATGCTAATGACACTCTTATTTCTAGCTACAGCTGCCTAGAAGCTCAAGATGCTTGAAACCGATTTAAAAAGAAAATTCATTTCCTCCTGACTGACTCCTGAAATCTAAAACAATTTTCATTTTATTCGATGCCACTTACTGTGGTGTAATGGAGTCACCTCGGGGGTCTTATTGGGGCTCTGGGGTGATACTAAAGGTTCTATCTGAGCATCTGTGGAGCCCTCCTTGGAAGGAGGAACAAGAAAACAATCATTTGTCAGAGGAATGGTGGAGATATGCCAGCACAGGAGCTGTGTTTCAGAATCACCCTTCCTCTTTCTTTAAGGGCCCTCATGCTGACATGTCACCTCCTCTGGAAAGCCTTCCATGACTGTCCTCTGCCCCAGGCCCCAGACTTCCACTACCTTGTGCATTCTTGTTTTCAGCCCACCATGTCATTAGCATCAGTTGTGGGGTGAGGGCATACACATCCCTTTCTCTAGGCTGTGAGCTTCCTGACGAACAGAGCTGGTCTAGACTCTCTCTAGCCTCCTCGGTGAGTTCGTGGGTACCCAAGAGGAAATGGTCCCAAAGCATGTGGAGAGGGCAGTGGGCTGGAAGGGGGAACCTGAGCAGGGCTTCGTGAAGGGACTCAGGATTGCATGGGTTATTCATGAGCAAGGACTTTGAGAATTCTTATGGTGTCAACATGCGGGAAATCCTGCCCACAGCACAGCCTGTGGTTTCTCTAGACTTTTCCCAACGCCTTTAGCCTCTCCTCGGTGACCCCATAACTATCAGCAGACTTAGCACACTCATTCTTTCATCAAGGAGTACTTATAAAATCCTCTAGGGGTGGGGAGACAGTGGAGAGCAGCAGTCTTAAAGCTCCTGCCGCAAGAAGCTTACAGACAAGGGGAGAGAAAGGTTTACTGTTACCTGGACTGAAACTGTCTCCCCACCGTGAGCTCCTGAAAGCAGCACAGATAAGGTCATACTTTCTTGATTACATTTAATTTTTTAATTTATGATGTTACCATGAATAGTCCCTTTTAAAAGTATACAATTCAGTACATTCACAGGGGTTATGAATCACCACCTTCTAATGGCAGAACATTTTCATTGCCCCCTAAAGTAGCCCTGCCCCCGTTAGTGATCGCTCGCCGTTCCCCGATCGCTCCAGCCCCTGGCGGCCACTCAGCTACTGTGTTCTGTGGGTTTGCTTTTTCTAGACATTTCACGCCAATGGAATTAGTTAATGTGTGGTCATTGGTGCCTGGCTTCTTTTACTTCCTGCGTCCCAGGTTCATATTCCGTGTCGCATGTTTCAGTCCTTCATTCCTTCGTCTGATCACACATACTCCATTTTGTCAATGCCATCGCATTTGTGTTTGGTACCACGGCATCTCCCTCTCATCTCGCCTCTCTGTCTTCTCCATCCCTCCTCTCCTGCCTGTTCCTGTTTTCCTCCCTGAGTTGCTGATGTGCCACCTGCCGTGCCAGGGCACTGCCAGCAAACATCTGACAAAGCCTCCAGTCTGAGGTCAACTGAAAGGCACCATTTTACAACGTTTTAGAAAAGCGCTTTATTTTAAAATAGCTTTCCTTGTACGAAAAAGTTACAAAGATGGACAATTCCTGCCTCCCCATCACCTGGGTTTTGACATCTCATAAGCCGTGGGGCACTTGTCCCAACAAGGAACCCGTCTTGTCCATCACCATGAACTCTACCCCTGAAGGGTAGAAGGCACTAGCGGTCCCCAAGTGGTCCTTTCCTGTTCAGGCCATCGGGTGCCTCAGTGTGGTGGTGCCCTCCAGTCACCTGTTATCCCCACGTTGTGCCATCCCCACCTTAGCCACACCACTCCCATCCTGCCTCCTCAGGCTCCTGTGTTCTCAGAGGCCTTCTCGGGCTTGCTCGTGGTGAGCTGGACAGTTTGAAGGCATCCTGCTTGGGTTCTTTGCAGTGGTCCCTCCACTGGGGTTTGTTATATGTCTTTCTCATGATTAGATGGGGGTAATCGTGTCTTTTTGGAGGGGGCGAGTGCTGGGCGACAGAGGTGAACAAAGGCATTTAATGCCTGACTGTGAGGAGCCTGGACTGAAGAAGTGAGACCAAACCTGCCAGGATTATTCAGAAAAATGAGAGAAACTTTACTTTGGAGGCCTTCAGTGGTAGAAGTGGTATTTGGAAAGACTCCCCGAGTGTCTTTTCTGTGAAAGGAACTTTATTTCCCAGTAAACACAACCTGACACTCCTTCGCTCCTTCTCTCCTTGTGGCTCTGAAGTGTGACCCTGGGCCAGGCAAGTGCTGTTTGACAGCGTCTACAGAACTAGGGCACCTGAACCAAGGATCTCCAGGGCCTCTTCCTGCTGTGACAGCTGCTGGCCCTAAACTCCCTCCACGTCCTGTGAACTCCAAAGTTTGGCTCCCTCTCCGCCATGTCAGTCCTAGACGACTGTGATCAGGTGACATATCTACTAGAAAGCATGCCCATCCCAGTCTCACCACCACAAACTCCCTTGCAGACAAACATACTGAAGAAAACAAGCCCCAGCCCCTGGCTGTATGAGTCTACTTTAGGATCCCTGCAGGCGAGCTGCCAGAACTGCGGGGCCCAGAGCAGGACCCCTGTCCGGCATCCCTGCCCCCTGCTGACACAGCAAAGGGCCAGAGCAGTGAGGGTCACAGGCAGATCCCCACACCTCAAGGGGCTGTTTTGGTTCAGCAGCTCCTGTGGCCGGGGCAAGTTAATCACTGATGACAAGAGATTAACTTGTAACTGGACAGCAGACAAGATACTTCAGGCTTCGGTGGGGTGGCGCTGAACTGTGGCGCGCCTGGCGCATTGCTCAGAAGACTTGGGCCTGCAGCTTGGCGCGGAGGCTGAGAACTTCAGGCCACACTGGTTCCTAGAGGCCCCCTGGTCCAAGGAGAGGGGAAGGCGGCCAGGACGCCCCTTTCCTGTCCCTCGCGTGTTCGTGGTCTTAGAAAGCCTATCCAAGCCACGTCCAGGCTCATTAGGAGCATCCAGTTAAGAGGTGCCTCAGCCTGCCAGCCCAGCCAAGGCTCACTGGCCACATGGCGCGGGAAGCGGGACCCGCAGCCTGACAGCAGCTGCTGACCCCTCCAGCCAAGGAGGTCTTTGTGGGTCTGCCCTCCTGTCACCTGTTATCCTCACTCTCTGTCATCCCCAACTTAGCCACACCACTCCCACTCTGGGCCCCCGAAGAGGGAAGCAAGTCCATTTTTTATACTGTTTTATATCTGTTTATACTCCAGAGGTTGCTTTTATCTCAAGTAAAAGGACGCTTTCCTGCCACAATAAACAGGTTGGCACCAACCGCTGCCATTTTGCCAGCTTCAGCAATCTCTTACTCCCAGACAGGACAGCTGGGAATTCTTAAATCAAACCTACTTATCCAGGAACGCTGGGAATCCTGCCCTGGTGGCACTGGGCTCAGACAGCTACTCCTGTATGCCCTGGTTAAGCCTGCAGCTCCAGATGGCACAGTCCAAGCAAAGCCCAAGGCCCAGGGTTAGCAGTCCAGGGTGGGGAACGCCCACCGAGAACCACTAAATGAATGGACGGATAATACCTCCTCTCCCTGCCTGCTGCTTGCTTCCTTCCTGCCTGCTTCCTGCCTTTAAATAAATACATAAATACATCTTTTTTTAAAAGCACATGAGCGCATGAAGATAAAAGAGGTAAATGGAATAAAAAATAGGAATGATGGCTGCATTAAAAATGGGGATGCAGAGGAATTCCTCTGTAGGCTTCCAACCAGGAAGGGTTCTGGAAACACAGTTGAGTGGCGGGTGACATGCCTGATGTTCTCCCAGGAGCCCCATTCTTACCATTTTAATTCAGTCCCATTGCCCTGCTCCATAAGTACACCCATGAAGTATCCTGTCTGTGTTTGTTTTTGCTGTTCCTTCAGCCTAGAATGCCCTTTCTGCCTTTCTGTATGTCGCTCCCTTCTGTCAAGACCTAGCTGAGAAGTCATTTTCACAGAAAGCCGTCTGGGAAATTTCACGTTAAACCCTGGGCTCCTTCTCTTTGACATGCCAAGTTTTCTTACATCTACCACAGTATCTGTGGGTTCTCAGGCCTGAGAAGCAGATTTAGCATCACCTGGGGGATGGGGGTGCCTAGTTAAAAATACAAATCCCAGGAGACCCCTAATTACAGTCCCTTGGGATTAGGCTCAGGATGCTGTGATTGTATCAGCCTTCACGGGTGTTCTGAATACGAAACCAGGGCAGAGCACAGACACGTGAGCCTATAGCTGAGCACGTGGTTTAAGTGATGGCACCCCAATCACTGTGCTCTAAAGAGCAGGAAGAGATTCGCAAGCCAGCCCTTTCACTGGCACATTTTCATCCATGCTGGGGATATTAGGACAAAACCCACCACCGCCTGCCCTCACATAACATAGAGTCTAGCAGGGAAGAGAGGCGAATCAAATGTCCTACCCACCTATTATGACAAAGTGCAGCCCGAGTGCACAGAGGAAAATCAGGTGCGCTGGAAACTATAACCAACTCTCAAGTAGCCTGGGAGGTCAGGGAAGGCTGGAAGGAGCCCCAGAGGTGGGGAAGTAAAGGGTGGGGACAGCAGATTGCAGTCCCTCATGGGTTCTTTTCAGAACTGCGCTCTGTTGGAAACCAGTTGGGAGGCCTGGGGGTGCATGCCCCTTCAGATGCCAAATGGTCTCCAAGGGCAGCTTCTTCTCATGCCTTGCCCACCACTCCCCCTGCACTGCCCACCACCCACCCTCACTTCTGCTTTCCTGCTATTTACTTTTGCCACAAGCCTCTGGGAGCTGATGTATTTGCAAGCAGAGGAGAAACCTCTTTCTCCATGCTGGGTGCTGCCTGCTAGCCTAAACAGTGCCTTTGCTGAATTACAGACACAACTCCTCTTGAACTGACATAATCTCACACCAAGCACATGCTTGGCCGCTGGAGTTCAGGTGGGATTTAAGCACCGCCCCCACTGAAACTCCCCTGCCCCCCATCAACCCAGCACCCTTGTGCAGTGAACAGCCTGGGCAAACTGCTGCTGTGCCGCTGCTTTAGTTTCCAGAACAGAACGTTCTGGCTCCTTGGCTTCCCTCAGAGCTAGGTTATCCTTTATCCTAGAAGAAGATAATTATATCCTCTATGGGCATCAATCTGTTCAGACATTTAGAGAGGAATTTATATGTCTTTTCTGAAGGACTGAGTATTTTCTTATCTAAATCGAAAAGAGGAGCCTTTTAAATATGACCCAAGAGAGTCCTTTCATATGGTAATTCGCACACACTGGCTGATAAGCCCCAGACTTGGCATGAAGTTCAAAGCAGAACTTGTGTTCAGATGAGGCACAGGGATGCTTTTTGATGTGATTTGCTTTTAGCTGCTGACACTGGAATAATTTTGGCCTCTGAGTGGCAGTGGACCTCAAACACCTGGCAAAACAAGACCTTGAAGAAAGTCTGAAATACCTAGGCTGGGGGCAGAGAATCCCTGTTCCATTTGGGAGCTGCGAAAGAATTTCTAGTGGAATATAGTGTTTATCCCACACAAGCCAAGTCAGGGGATCTGAGCTGGAGTGACCCTTGGAGGAGCCGCATCAAGATCCCACAGGGATCTTTGCTGGGGGTGGAGTGTGGGGGGATGACTGAGGTTCCCAGAGGAAAAGTGGATTGGTCAGGTCACACAATGAGGGCAGGTCAGGTGGACACCTGGCAGGTGCTTTCTTCTGCACCCAAACCTCATCGACACCAAAAGTGTCCAGTGTGAGGGAGGCAGGACCTAAGTGGGACTGTGTGCTGGGGGTGGGGTGGGGGGACAGGACACGCAGAGCTGCAAGTCTGGGGTCAGTGTGTCCCCTCCTCGTCCAGACAGGGAAGCTGCTTTTCCTACACAAGAGTTAGGGAGAAGCCTGGTCTTCAGGAGATGATGCTAGGAGTAGAGTGGGAACTGGGGATGGAGGAAATGAACATGGAAGTTCATCTCACAGACCTGGAGACTACACGAGGGTATCACATGCCCCACCACTTTTCCCAGATGATCAGACTCATCCACTTGGGTGTGGGGAGCATGTGACTAAGTGACATCCAGCCTTGGCTACCGTATCTTTCCATGTCTGATGTTTATGAGAACATTCTCAGTTGTGAGGGTAAGATGAGCTAAATGGGTGCCTGGCACTCAGTAAATGGTGGTTTATCGACAGAAACGCTGCTAAGGAAAAAGGCAGAGGAAGGGAATTCTATGTTCCCCTCTTAATCCCTCACCAATGCTTTCAGGGCATGCCCTGCCCTGGTGGAGGAGCGGTTTGGTCCACCACCTTCGGCTGAGAGCACAGTCCACACACATCCCAAGGACCTGGGTTCCCATCCCAGGGCCAGGGGAAACAACCAGGATGAACAACTAAATAATAATAAAATGCTTCTTTCTCCTCTCTCCCTGCCTGCCTCTGCTCGATTTCAATTCCTACTTGTACCTTTCCTTAAAAACAGCTCTTTCAGAAGGTCTCATTTGCCCCATCTCACAGACGCAGACACAGAGTGTAAGTTTCCTGCCCAAATGTGTAGTTTGGAAGCAATAAAACTTGGCTCTTCCGGTTCCATGCCGCTTCCACCTGCCCCGTTAGCTCCTCATAGATTTAGCATCCTCAGTTTCAACTGATAACCTCTTTCCGGTCTCGGGGCCCCCCACCCCCAGCCCTTCCCAGAGGATGCGTGGCCGCCACGTCCCCGAATTCTAGTGCATTTGGGTGGAGTGTGGCACCTGACCTGTGAGATCTGACTCTGGGGGATGAGTATGTGGGCAGATCCAGCACTTGAGAGACTGGAAATGGGAATCCCCTTCCTAAGGATGCAAGATCAGGGAACATTCTGGAACTATACCCAGGTTTTTTCCAGGGGCCCAGAAACCAGGGCCCATTTCTGATTCACACCATTAGCATGGACATCTTGGGCTGAGGATACTCCTACCCTGTCCTTCCTTCTCTTGTCCCCCGGTTACTCTGCTTCTGATGAGGAGGCGGCAGCAGCTTCAAACACAGACCTTCATCATTTCTGTGTGAAACCAAGTGTCCTGCAGATGAGGTACCTGGGAGGTTTTTCATCACTATTCATTTCTCTAGTGAATTTCAACATACTCTCATGCAATAAAATAAGTCAGCACTCCATTCCTTGTTAAGAGCGTAGATGACAGTAGAAAGACAAATTCAAAGGTGAACTTCTCAAACTCTGAAGGGCGCAGACAGGAGTGCTGACCAGGCTGGGAGAGAGCATCCTGATTTGGTTCCTGACTGCCTTCTGATGCCTGTGTGCTCTTGGGGCAAGTTGCTTAACCTCCCTGGGTCCACATGCTTGCTAAGATCTCTGTCAGGGCAAAATATTCTATGATGAGAAGCACCAAGAGGATCCTCTCAATATCACGGCTCCTCACTAGTGCTGACTTTCACACATGCATCATGGCCAAAGACATTTGGTGAATTTAGTTTTCTGTTGGTGGGAACAGGGATGGGTGTTTCAAGCAAACAACGTGGCCTTGGGTTTGGTAAGTCAATCAGGCTGTCTGCCATAAACGTTTACCTTATCAGCACACTTTATAATTGCTTAAAATAAAGTCTTGGTAGTAATATGTCCAAACTCCACTGAGCTGTGGTCTCACAGCTAGAGAGGGGACCATGTGGTCTAACTCACCTGGGTGGGACCAGAGACAAGGGTGGGAGAGTCCAGGACTCCCAGAGACAACTGGAGCTGGAACCCAGCCATCATCCTACCGGGTCTGATGCTTATGCGCTCTCTGTGTGAAGGGCGGAAAGGATGATCAAAATCATACCATTATCTTACAGGCAACTTTAATATATGCAATACAGGCCCCAAGATGTTCATGTCTAGTTTCAACTTAACACGCATCAAAACCCTGCATGTCTCCAGACACCACTGTGGACCCTTGATTTGCATTTCCTGAAGCCACCCCAGTGAGCTACACTGAAATAAATTAAAAAGTCTGGTCAAGGCTGAATGCACACTGAGGTTTCCATGCACTCAACTCAGCAGATTCAGGTGTGACCCCTCAGAGCTTGGACTCTGAACGGGCACTAACATTCTCTACGCTCAGTGACCATTTCACACAATGAATTCATCTGTGTAATTGTGCCTAGTTGTCCCCAGATTAACTCCATGTTTGCACGGAGATCAAAATGCTTACTTTAAAAAGTGTGGTTTTCTTCAACATCTGTCTTATCTGGGGAGGGAGTCATGCCTGGAATTTCCTGGGGTTTTCTTTTTTAAATCTCTTGTAGGGAGTAAGACGGTGAGGGCAAAAGTGGCGGGTGGGGTGCACTACTTTTCACTGTTCTGTTTTTGGAAATAACAATTGGCAATCATTGGGATCTTCAAGTGGGTAATCACATTCTTATTTGCCCCCAACCCTAAATCCTACATGTTAGAACATGATCCAGAATTCTGCTTTATTAATTTTTTCTGTAGGGCTATAATTTACAGCAGAGAGTCCGCATCTGGGGGCAGGTCTTGAAAACTCTTTACAGATGCATATACTTCTGTGTGTGTTTACCTTCAGTTACTGTTTATTACCTCTTGCTTGAGAAATGTCTCCTCTGAGTTTTTCCAAGGATGGCCACATCCGAGATGGGTGGAAGCTGATGTTTGGAGTGCAGGGAGGTGGTTGAGTGATTCAAGTCAAAAGGATTTGCTTCTGTGTCACTTCACTTCCATTGAGTCTGGAAGAAACACTGGAAGGTAAGCGGCACTTGTGCTCACAATGGGGATCGGCACAGAAAATCAAGACACTTGAAAGGAGTTGCCGTGTTTCCACTTAGTCATGATCTCTGCTAAGCTCAGTGAAAAGCACACTGCACAGCATCTGCACGGGAGCTGACCATGAGCAAGAAGGAGGTCAGTTCTTAGTGCGCGTTCCGATGAAGGAGGGACGGGACAGAATGCAAAATACACGGCGGAGAGGGGCAAGCAGTTCAGTGAACAGTTGCTTTCCGTGGTTGAAGGCCCAAACTACCCTGGCAATTTCAAAACGGTGAGGAGGGGCGTGACTGTGTTTTCCAGAACCTGGGTGCCCAGGACCCCAGCTGGCCTTGAGGACAAATTCGTCTTCTTCCTGAACTAGGAAGCTCACTGTTTACTTATGCGAGCAATGCTATAAAAGGGCTTCATAAGTGGAGTTGCAGCTCCTGAGCTTTGGATTGACCCCCAGATTTGTCTTAAAAGCCTCTTTCCAGAAGGCTTTTCAGGAAGAAAAGTCCTGAGCTCTCAGGTGGAGCACTGGCTCAAACATTTTCATTCAAGTAGAACCTCCTATGACTATAAGCTGACCCCGTCGGGGAAACACCCTCCAGACAGCTTCCGAACAAAGATGGCACTATTTCCATTTCCACCTGAATGGACAACCTAGTTTCAAAATTCACCTTGTGATGTGTTAAAAAAAAAAGTTTGTAAAATAAAATTCACATTTCAATCCTACAAGGATTCCTCGGCACCACTTCTTTGCCTGCCTTCTTCAGCTTATGCTTCCCTTCACTCTTTTGGTGAAACTTCCACTCTGGTTGAATCTAAGTTTCTGCTCACTTAGCACCTGACCCCATGTATCTGCATGAGGTTCAGGAAGAATGCACAACCACACTGGCCGCTTCGGGACCTTCAATTCAGGACCTTCAATTCAGGACCTTGAACTTCGGGTGGCTCTTTCATGCTGCCAGGCCATCAAACGACATCTTCCTGTCAATATATGTTGGCACAGCCCCCCAGTCTGTATTTGCTGAATGAGCCAATTGAATAGATGGATATTATGAAGGGTCCATGGATGCTGTTGTTCTGTTTGTCCCAGTTTAAAAGTGAATTAAATAAAATTAATTTATTTATTTTAAAGGAAAGGTGCAGGCAGGAATGAAGGTGAGTATGCAGGCAGGCAGGCAGGAAGAGAGAGGAGGAAAAGCATGTTTTATTTTTATTTGTTATTCACACTGGTTGCCTCCCCGCTGGGCCCAGGACTTGAACTCAGGGGTGTATGGCTTGCTCCTTTGGAGGTGATTGACCTAACCACTCCTCCACCAGGGTGCACCAGTGAATTTTATTTTAAAACTTTTTTTTTTATGACCCCTGGCCTTGGGCCCAGAAGACTCGACTTCCAATCCTAGTATCATGGCTTACCGTCCGCACCGCCCAAAAGTATCACTTCCTCCCTGGATGTGGTCTCTCCTGGAACATCTCATATTCCTTGACACCAGCAGATGGAGAGGCTCTCTAAACGTTGGCTGAATGAGTGATAAGGTCCCTTCCTTCTGTTGAAGCTCATAGGCCCATTCTTCCTTGAACCAACCAAACAAGCCCACAACTGATATTTATTAGGAGAGAGTGCCATTTAAAGGTCTTGGACATTTAAAATGACAGGAAAAGCAATTGCAGGAGAACACATTCTCTTCTTTATTGGTCTTTGATTTTCTTCCTTTCTTTCTTGGAAAGGTGCAGGCAGGAACAGAGAGGAAGAAGAAGCATTTATAAATTTTATTTAGTTGTTCATCTTGGTTGTTCCCTCCGGGCTCTGAGATACAAACCCAGGTTCTTGGGATGTATGTGGACTGTGCTCAGGCAGAGGCAGTGGGCTTAAACACTATTCCTCCAGGACAGGCGTGATTTTAGCTTCTGATCCTGCAGCTAGAAAGAGATTCCAAAGTAGGCAAAACACTCACACCAAAAGCAAACAGTGACTTTGGTTCTGAACAAACTTCAGATGGAATGTGGTAGAGAGATGACATGGGATGAGGATTCAGAGACCTGGATTCTAACCCAGCTCTGTTGCTGATCATCAGGCCCTCCGTCCTTTTGGGCTTCTGTTTCCTCATCTGCATAATGAGTGGATTTCAGTTCTCAAATCCTTTATTTGGCTTCCCCCACTTCTCAGTGCTGGTGGCATATTTTCACCCTTTTAAATTTTGCCTGTTTAGGTCAGAGCTGGCACAGCTTTGGGGCAAGTTTATGGCTTTACAAGCCCCTACACATACTTTGCAAATAGATGAGGAAGGCATTGAAAATATTGTATGGAAACACCTCAGTCTTGAATAAGGGCAGGACTTTGGAACTATAAGAGGAATAGAAAGGCATTGACTGTAGAAACCTGTCCTTGAGTTAAAAACCAGCTGGGCCAGTGACCATAGGCCTTGGAGACACCCTGACGTAGGGAAGACAGGTGGCTCTTTCCCCAGGGAGTGGCGTAGTGGACAGTTGGGGTGCCACAATCAAAATCTCTAGTGAGAAACTAATTTTCTATTCTCTTTTGAGCTTTCTGATTCCTTTAAGGGATGTGTTGCTGGGGTAGGTCGTTTTAACAAACTAAGAGCTTCGGTAATCTTTCTGTTGCCCCCTAACAGCACCCCCACTGTTTGTTAAACAGAGAGGCCAGAGGGCTTGAGCTCATCCGTCTAGAATTAAATGACACTGTTTTGCTTTTCTGCATTTCTTTATTTAATTAAAAATAGGGTTAATCACTTTGTTGTTTTGTTTTTGCTTTTCCTCCCTTGTCCCTGGATCTCAAACCAGGTACCCTGGGGCTTCACACGGACTGCACCGTAACTGTTGAGCTGCAAGGTAGCGGGTGCGCTCTGCATTTATTTTTGTAGTTACTTTCTGTGAATCCTGAGTGATATCACTTTCCACTTAGAATAGTTAGAAATTTATCTTGGCACAACCTGGTGGAACAGTGGTTGGGTCAATCACCTCCAAAGGAGTATAGGCCACATACCCCAGGGTTTGAGTCCTGAGTCCAGGAGGAAACCATCAGTGTGAACAACTAAATGGAAATAAAATAAAGCGCTTCCTCCTCCTCTCTCTTCCCGCCTGCCCCTTTTCTTAAAAAAAAAAAAAAAAAAAAACTTAAAATGTATACCTTTACATTTAAGAGCTGAGTTGATCACTATGAAAATATAGTCATAGTGTGTGCTACACAGATGTGACAGTGGCCAATGGTTCCTGGAGGTTGGAAAACACTGGCACCATTCAGACAGGACTTTTATCTACACACGCGTACAGGGCTGGCAATTTAGACATAACTGGTACATCTGGGTAACTCAGCTTGAGGTTTTTTCATTTTAAACTGTATGTTTCTCTTTTCCTGGTCACTACAGTATAAAACTTGGAAGTACAGAAAAATATGTAGAGGAAAAGGAGAGAAGGTAGAAAGGCACATAGAACGAATGAAAAATCACTTATCTCACCCCTCAGATATGACCACTCCTAGTACATGGGTAATATTTTTTCCTTCCCTGCACCAACATAACTTATTAAAATGTACATATTTTAGTTTTGTAGTCTGTTTTACTTCCCTCACATTTCCACATCAGCACATCTTCAGATGACTCACAATTTTTATAAACATTATTTTAAAGGGTTGTTGGCTGTTTAATACAAAGAAGCCCATGATGGATTGATTGCTCCCAGTTGTGGGGCACCTGGGTGCTTCCCAGCTTTGTCCATTCAGCCTCTGTGAGGAAGATATTTACACCACTTTGTCTGCATTTTGAATGATTGCTTTAGTTAATTACTCTCAGAAGTGGCCTTCCTAGATAGGAACAGTGGAGGTAAGAAGACTTTACCTAAACACTGCTGACTTCAGGGAAGAAGTGTAAATGGCGCCCACACTTGCTGGGTGTCTGTGCAAGAGCTCTGTTTAACACCTCATTTAGTTCTGCTAACAGGCTTCTTCCAAAGTATGGTGCACACGACATTGGCTCCATCAGATGCTAATATGTGTTCCTTGCAAAAAAGGATTCTATTGCTTGGAAAATGTTGTGTTAATTAAACTTAAATAGATCCCTTTACAGGTTTCTCAGCACTTGCTTAGTCTAAGGCTATTTGAGAATTCTCAAGATGGAGAGGTGATAGTCAGCATTTGCCAAACTTAGTTGGCAGTGAAATCTTTTTGCATCTTATGGATTGACATTCCAAAGAACACACTTTCGAAATCATTGCTGACAACGGCTTTGCAAGTCAATCGTTATCCTTATAGTTTACAAATGGAAAAATGAAGTAGCTGATCAAGGCTGTACAGCTAATAATTCGTGGATTCAGAATTTGAACCCAGAGCCAGCTGACCTTAAGTCCATGTTCTGTTCCACTGTCCTGTGGGGCCTGGGATGGGGAGTCCATGAAACCAGAGGGTGAATATTAAGTCAAGGTCAGAGCTTGGAGAGAAATTCCCATAATGAGTGCAATTATTGTGGAGATGGGGAAACCGATGCAGCCCTAATAGACCAAGGAAGTGAAGAACCCAGAAAGCTGCTAACCAGCAGTGGAAGGGGTCAGGATGAATTCTGGGGGCCGAGCATCAACAACTCATGGATTGCTTTCCTGTGGACTCAGTTTGTTTTTGAGGACTTGGGATTTATCCACTGTGCCTGGGGTAAGGTAGAGAGAAAGCAACAATATTCTATTTGAGATTCTTCTGGAAGACTCCTCCCTATGACCCAGCAGCTCTTGACTGTTAATTGTTAATTGTTTCATGTCTCACTGTAATATGTTCCCTTGTTAAAATAGAGGAAGATACAAAGAGATGGAAAGATATCCCATGGTTATGGCTGGGGAAAATTCCCTAAAGCAAGAAACAGGTTTAATGCAATCTTCACCAAAATTCACCTGGCATTTTTCAAGGAAGTAGAACAAAAAACTTTTAAATTTCTATGGGATAACAAAAGACCCCCAAAAGTCAAAATGATCATGAGAACAAGAGAACAAAACTGTAGGTATCACATTCCCAGATCTTGAGCTATACTAAAAAGTGATAGTGATCAAAACTGTATGGTACAAGAGAGACACAGAGACACGGATCAGTGGAATAGAACTGAATCGATAGAAATGGACTCATCCATAATTTAGGGCACAGGAGCCAAAAGCATAAGATGGAAAAAGAAAAGTCATTTCAATATATGGTGCTGGGAAAACTGGGAAGTCACGTGCAAAAGAATAAATCTAGACACTCTCTAATACTATAAATAAAATTAATTCAAAATGCATTAGAGACTTGTATGTAAGATCAGAAACCATGAAAGACTTAGAAGATAACAGGCAAGTCATTCAATGGTACCAGCCTTAGAGGGGTCTTTGGGGACTTGACTCCACTAGCAAGGGAAAAAACAAAAACAAAATTAAACTAATGGAACTACATCAAACTAAAAGGCTTTTGTACAGCAAAAGAAATGATCACAAACAAAAAGATAACCTACTGACTGGGAGAAGATATTTTCATATCACATATCTGACCATGGCTTAATATCCAAAACATGCAAAGAACTCATAAAATTCAACAACAGAAAAACAATTTAAAAATGGACAGAAGAATTGCATAGACATTTCTCCAAAGAAGACATACAGATGGCCAACAGACATATGAACAGATGCTTTTCTTCACTTGTTATTAGGGAAATGCAAATAAAAACAACGAGATAGCACCTTATAGCTGTAAGTTTGACTATTATTCAAAAGTCTAGAAACAACAAATGCTGCAGGGATGTGGAGAAAAGGGAACCTTTTAACACTATTAGTGGGAGTACGAATTGATGCAGCTCTTATGGTAAGCAGTATGGAGATGCATCAAAAAATTGAGAATGAAAATCCCATGTGATCCCATCATCCCCACTCCTGGATGTTTACCCAAAATACACAAAAGCACTAAATCACAGAAATATATGCAACCTCATGTTTATTGCAGCATTACATATAATAGCCAAGAACTGGAAACTGTCTAAATGCCCAATGTCAGATAAGTGGGTGTGGAGGATGTGGTATATACTCCATGGAACCCTACACAGTCCATTAAAAATAAAATGCTATCATTTGTGACAACACAAATGGAACTAGAGGGGATTATGCTAAGTGAAATAAGTCAGAGAAAGACAAATACCAATGTTCTTACTCATGTGAGGAATATAAAGAAAAAAAGCAAAGAAATAGACAAAACAGAAACCAACTCTTGAACATTACTGAGAAGGGGGTTCTAGTTTATCTCATCTCATCTTGTCTTATTTTATAAGGGGCTTTTTAATCCCCACAACAGACTTAGAGCAGAGATTCAACATTTGCTGTACATGCAGTAGATGTCAGACATTGCACATTTAGATATCCCTTACATAATTTTCTTTCCAATTTGCAGATGAGTAAAATGAGTCTCAGAGAAGTCAAGCAATTTTTCCTAAGTGACCCAGACAGAGCATGGAAGGGCCAGGCTTGGAAGCAGTTCCGATACTGGAGAGACCCTGTTCTCTCTGCCACGCCTTACTCTTCCTGAAACAGCCATCCAGGCTGCACCCCATTCTCCCCACTAGATATGAAAGGAATCAGGCCCGGAGAGCTGTAGGGACCTGCACAGCCGGACTGGAGGCAATAACATGGAAAGCCCATTCCTGGCTCCTCTCCACTGCAAACTCCCATGGGGTGATGTTCTTTTTACTTTACTGGGGCACAGAAAGACAAAGCTTATGGGCTGGTGAAAGACTATGCACATGAAATTACAGATGCTGACTTAAGAAGGACAGTGACTAAATAACTTAGTTATTTACCCAACTTGCACAGCTTTTCTACTGTGGACACTGGAGGAAACTGCCAGCACTCTAGCCCCTCACCAGTCCAAGGACGGGGCAGAAGCAGCAGGGGCATCCTCTGGGTGCTTGTCAAATGTGCAGAATCATGGCTCCATTCGGGATCTGCTAGATCAGACGTGGCACTGCAACAGGATCCCGGGGCTGTGTGCACATTGAGAAGCGCCACCCTGACTGTCTCGTCTCTGAGCTGCAGCCCAAGACAAAACTGGTGACTGCTGGCACCCTGCAGTGAGGCCGGGATGGTGCAGAGCACTGAGCCAGTGAGGACCATCCAGGCAGGTGCAGTACCGGCTGAGCATGGGCAGAGGTGGGGCCCAAGCAGGCGCTTAGCTCTGGCTTTGCCAGGCGGTATAGCCCTTTCCCTCTGACGGAGGGGTGGGGTAGGGAATGGCACTTCTGCTTCACTTTCCCAGTCACACAAGACAAGTGCTGGCAGGACAGATGCTCTGGGTGATCTTGTGCTGAGAAGGACTCTCAGGAGTAATCAGAGGCTTCGAGTCCTGATAATTCAGACATCTGGAGGCTTTGCAAGTTCCGTTCAACTTAGTAATTGTATACTGATCACCTGCCATGTGCTAGACACTGTGCTGGTTACTGAGGGGTATAAAGGAGATAAAACACCTAGTGTCTTTTTGGGAAAGGCCACATTCCTGCATGCTTGCGGTGACTGGGGGCGGTGCCACCCACACGGGCTCTGAGGGGCAGGGCCCAGGTTAAAAAGGCTCCCTGAGGAAGAGGCACCAATATCTCTCTCTCTCTCTCTCTCTCCCACCTCTCTCCTCTTCTGTATCCCTGTCCCTGTCCCTCTCTCTTTCCAGTGATTGCCTTGTAAACGGAACAGCAGAAACTCAGAAACTGCACCATAAGCAGCTCAGGACTTATTGTTGAAATCCAGATAAGATGAAAGGTCTCGATTCCACGAAAATCTGGACTTGTTTTCTAGGTTTCTAAATGCAGCAGGAGCACCTTGTGATTACACACGGATGCCTTCTGGGCTATGGCTGAGTCTTAGTGATTGTCACACACATCAGTTTGAAGACGCTTTCAGAGAAGTAACACATCTCCTAGTCCCCAGCGATCACACTGCAGCCCCCCTGGGAATGCACTTACAGACACCAGGTAATGCTGTGCATGTGCAGGTCACAGGGGACACAGCAACCCCCACCCTTAAGAGCGAGAGATGTTACTCAGCCTTTTTGAGTCTCAGTTTTCTAATCTGTAAAATAAGGGGGAGGAAGAGGCTATTTATAGGATTTGTTTTTGAAGTTTAAAATGAGACAAAGTGAGTGAAAATAGGAGATAACCAATAAATGGTTCCATTATTGCTGGAATTTCCCTCCTGGACAAGTTGGATTCACTTTCCTTTCTCTCCAGTTCTAGAACATTCTGTTCTTTCTTACACTATTGCCTTCAATCTGGCCTCACCTCTGCCTGCTCCGGTTCTGTCCACTCACAGAAAGAGACCAGCTTCCTGAGCACACTGGGGGCACTGGGGTTCTCAACAGAGGGAGTGTTTGTTACCCGGGAGATACCTGGCAGTCTGGAGACACTTTTGATTCCTACGCTGGAGGAGAAGGGTCCTATTGGCATCTCATAGGCAGGGGGCTGAGATACTGCTAAATATCCCACATTTGCAGGACTGTCCCCCTACCAAGGAATTATCCCGCTGCCATGTCAACAGGGTTGAGGCCGAGAAACTAGAGGGGGAGTCTTAGACGAGGTGGTGAGATGATGGCACTGGGCTGCTCATGGCCCCCTCCCCATGGGAGCACAAGACTCACAGACTCCCCTCTGCCCTTATCCTCTCCCCCTCCCCCACCCCTCCCCCAGCCCCTCCTCCCACCTTCCCCCTCCCTCTCCCTCCCTTCTCCTCTCCTCTTCTCCTGCTCCACCCTCTGCTATGTCTTCCAGCCCCTCATCTGGAGCAGGACTGCCTCACACACTAGTTCAGTTACTTTTCTTCCTCTACCATGTCAAGCCACAGGGAAGAGATTCTTGTTTACTGATAATCCATTGCCTAGTGCTCAAAAGATCTGCCCAACCAGTGGACACATCCAACTGCCCTGAGGCTCCCTCTCCCTGTGTTTCTGCCTGATCCCTGAAGCCCCCAGCGAGCTGACCCCCATGTCAGACAACTGAAGGTCCTGCTTGAACCCTCCCTTTCTCTCTTTCCTTTCACAGCACTATGGGACATGGCCCACACACCTTACAATTCACCATGTAAAGCGCAATAGGCAAGGGTTTCCCGTCTAAGCAGTCGTGCAACCCTTCCCTCCACCATTCCGGAGACTCGCCATCCCCTCCTGCAAGTAACTTTGCACCTGCTAGCCATCAGCTCCGTGCTGATCCCCAGTCGGGGTAACCAGTCATCCACCTGCTGTGCCTGTTACAGACAGTTCACGTGAATGGAATCGCCACCTGCGGTCTTTGGACTGACGTCCTTCACGCATGTGTTTTCAAGGCTCAGTCATGTGTTAATACAGATCGGTCCTTCGTGTCTTTTTAAAAATTGAATAATACTGCGCTCTGTGGACACCCCACATGGTATGTATCCACCCATCAATTGTGGACACTTGGGTTGTGTCTACTTCAGGGTTACTATGAATAAAACCGTATGAACATTTGTGCACATGCTTTTACGAGGATGGCTTCTCATGTCTCTGGAAACGTGCAGCCACCCAAGTGCTGGTCTTCTCTGCCATAGCTCTGCTAACCTTTTGAGAACCAGCTGCATTCTCCTCCTTTTCTCTGTGGCTGCACAGCCCACCAAACAGAAGGAGCTGGGCTCTCCCTCTTGCAGACAGCCACATGTCTCCTAAATGGGACCTCTCCCCGGCGGGTCATCCTCAGCTGCATGTCAGAGGAACAGGGAGGACTCTCAGCCTCCCAGTCAGTCCAGGCTGCACCACAGACCAGTTAGAGCAGCCTCTCTGGAGGCGGGCAGGCCTCAGGCTTCCTGCTGTTCCCCGGTGTCCAGGGACAGGCAGCATCGGAGTGGTGGGGACTCCCTCCCCCTAACCCGTACTAGCCTGCCACCTGAGTGCTCTTCCTAAAGTTCATTTGAACATGATGCTTCTATTTGTCATGCCTGAGACTCCATATGGCTTTCTGGGACCCTAATGATAAAATCCAAACTCTCGAGGGTGTATACAGGACCCTGTGACCTCAGTCCACCCACCTCCCAGTCTTGCCCCCTTTTTCTCCGTGACATCCCTGGCCCACTCACCACACCTTCTTGCCTTTTCCCAACTTTTCCTCTGCTGCTGGGAAGTCTTCCCCGATTGCTCTTCCTGAGGGGCTGGCTGCTACCCCTCCTCCCCAGCACTGAGCAAGCCTCTCGAGGACCCTCACCATGCTGCACCGTAGTCCTGTGGATGCTGGTCTCTGCCTGGGGGCTCGAGGCAGGGCCCGTTTATCGTTCATCACTGTTTCCTCCACTGCAGCTGCCTGATACCATCAGTGACTTTGTTTTGAAAGGTGGTAGAGGTGGGACAAATGAAAGAATAAAGGATGGAATACCTACTGCTCCACAGGGGGGCTGGGACCAGGCTGCCAATGGCCACCTTCCGGCAGCACCCTGAGTTCTAGCAGCACCCTGGGTGGCCAGCAGACCCTGTGCCCCACGCCTTCCCTGGATCAGCAACTCTCACACATGCTTCTATCCCTCAGGAACATCACTGCAGTTCCCCAGTCTCTGACCTGATGTGCTTCATTTCTCAGGCCACTAGCCCAGTGGTGGCAGGTGTTGGCAGGAGAGGGCAGTGTCCCACCCTGGAGAGAAATCACAGAATCCACTTTCAAAGGCCTGCGTGGGGCACGGTGTCCCTGGTCCCTTCTTTAGCCATAAAACATCCCGGCTTGGGAAGGTAATTGCCCTCTTCTCAGAAAAGCTATAAAGAGACAGGCATGTCAAGAGTCAGCAATGAACAGATGATAAAGCGTCCCTCTGGGTGGGGTTGGGATTACCCACCGGTGCCTGGTGAGCCTTCCCCTGGCTGCTGCCCCAGTGCTGCTGTCTTTGAGGAAACTGGCGACTGCAGGGCTCAGGGCTTGTTCTGGAGGCTGGGACCTCCTTTCTGCAGCCCTGTGCATGTTGGCGCCACGCCACCTCCTGAAAAGGAGACGCTGTAAAGGGAGTCTGCTCTGTGGTTAGCCTGTGACTGGGCAACTCACTGCCCCTCTTGGGATCTTGGTTTCCTCTGAGGTAAAGGGATGGGATGCAGACCCTGACAACTGCTTTCAGCTCTGTTGTCTCAGCTCACCCCACCCAAGAGAAAGCTGGGTGCAGGTCTTCCCCTCAAGTGCTAACTTAGCAGGAAAACCTGAGTTGGGAAGACCAGAGACAAACTTGAAAGTTTGTACTTTCTTTGTACTTTTTGATTTCTTCTATACGTGGCCTCTGCTTACTCCAGGAAACAGCTGTGCAGAGGGGACAGCACTGGACAAATGTGTCTAAGACCTGCATCACTTCCTGCTCTACTCCTGACTAGCAGCACCATTTTCCCTGCTGTAGGCCTCAGTTTGTTCACCTGTGAAATGGGGATATTTAATACCTTCACAATTCATTCAATAGACCATTGCTGCGAGCCTGCCCTATGCTGACTCAGTGCTGGGTGGTGGAGAGAGAAAGGTGGGTAAGACGTGATATAACTTCCAGGAGCTCACATTCTGGTCGGATAACCAGGTAGACAGACACTTGTAATGTAGTATGGCGAGTGATGTGATAAAGATCAAAGTAAAATGACTGATGGTAGCTAGATCACTTAGTGCTTCATCATTGCGTTCGTTCGGTCTTGTAACAACCCTCCCAGCTGAGTACTGCAGAGAACCCAGGTCACAAGCGCTCAGGGAAGGCCCAGAGGAAGTGGTTGAGACCTGAGTGTGTATAAGCCTGTGGGGCAGAGCTTGACAGGCTATGGGGGGCAGGCATCTAAACAAAGGCCTGCCTGCAGGAGCACAGGCTGAGCCGGTGTGAGGTGGGGCGGAGGGGCTGGAAAGTGATGGGGAGTGGGCGCTGGCAGCCATGAAGAGTCTCCTAAGCCACAGGCAGGGGTTAATGAGGAGCCACGGAAGAACCGCCCAGTGTCTGGCAGCAGTGTGGATGATGCGTTGAGCAGGGTGAGAAGGAGGTGTAGACCAGCAGGTCTGCTAGCGGCTGCAGGGCCCTCTTGAGAACGCTGCCCGTTCTGGAAGAGGGAAGGGCCTGGGCTTAGGGACTGGAGGTCAGAGAGGACTGATGGCCAGAGCCGGTGACTTGGGCTTGGAGCTGAGTGCCATCAAAGTCAATGACTTGTGTATCTGGGTGGCCTCCTGAGAAGGTAGAGTCCTGCGGGTGTTCCTCGTTCTAGTATCAGCCCATGGTGCCTCAGTTCCATCTCCAGAGTGACCGCCAACCCGCCTGCCCTAGGAGCGCCACGCCCCCGAGAGAGCCCGAGGTGGAGACAGAGGGCAGGCCTCCCTGGCCCAGCACAAACTCCTCAGAAGGGTGACCAGAGATGACCAGGGCACAAGTCTGAGTAGTGGCCATGGCTTTGCAGAATTTCTATGGACACTTGTTAAATGAAAAAATGAAACAAACCCCCTTTTCTTCTTTGTACACCTTATATTCATTTCTTAAAATATCCTGAACATATTAAGTCCTGTGGACAATCCCCACCATGCTACGTTATCATATTTCGAGAGAGCAAATATAATCTAAGTATAAAATCTATGTACATTAAATAGACACTTTATACATATCTATCCATTAGATGAGCAAATGAATGTCATTGTTAGTTCAATTTTGTACATTGTCTTTAACAAGTCCTGCACTGCGCTGGGTTCTATCTGGATGTAAAAGAGCTTGTAATCAGCAGACATTGGGCCACTAACATGTGAGCTGCTGCCTGAGCAAGGAGGCCTGTGGAGTACGGAGGAAAGGATGATGGCTTGACGATTAAATTGGGGTGCAGAACTGTGGTTTAAGCACGAGAAAAGTCACATCTCTCCCGCACGCCACAATCGAATTCTGACATTTCTGAAAGAGTTGCACATCAATCAACATACACTTGAAAAACAATGTCCAACAATAGAGAATTAGTTAAATTATAGCATATTCAAACTCTGCACTATTATCTGGTCATTAAAGTCATATTTCAGCAGAATATTTAGTGCTCATGATACGTTATTAATTAAACAAGTAGGCTACACAAATACAGCTAGCTTCTGATGTCAGTTTTATAGACTAATCCTTATTTTATGTGGATGATTTAACACGTCCATCTGTGATGTGAACGAGACCACACAGAGTGTTCACCACACTTCTGCATGTCTCGTGAAAAACACGTGAAATAAAACACCAACACTTTAGTAGTGATTATTTCTAAGTATTTTTACTTACCTGCAACTATTTTATTTTTGCCAAACGTTCTATAGTGAAGTCACTACTTTTTTAATATGTAAATAATAATAAACGCTGTTTAGAAAGTTAATCTACTGGTGTGCCCTCTACTCGACTTCATTCCTGCCTGCTCCTTTCCTTTAAAGCGAAATAAAGACAGGAAAGAAAGAAAAACAAAGAGCAAACAAATCTGGATGCATATGACATGAGGGCTGGGAATCTCGCTGCCCAAGCAGCTCTTCTTTTTCCTGATGCTCCACCACCAAATGCCCAAACACAACTGCAAACCCTTCTGGAACCCACCACCATGTGGAGCCTGGATGTCTCTGGAGAGGAAACCTGCCTGCCTGGCCCTGGGACCTACTCCTGGCTCCACAAGATCGTCCGGGGTGGCCCATCTGCTCTCTCCATTTCCAAGAAAATATTGAGTCTGTGGTTGATGTTTTCTCCCACAAAACTTTCTTAAACGTTTGATGCCAGCAGTTACATTAGCATTTAGCATGAGATTGTGTCAGATTTAGTTCTGCTTATGTATTTAACTATAATACTTTCCATTTCAGCATGCACTGGTTCTCACGAGAATGAACACTGCACAGTCTCGTCTCTACTTTTCACATGGTTTCTGGATGATTCTGAAACACGTCCGTTGGAGACCCATGACTGTTACGTTGTAAAGTAGCCGGTTGCAAACTCTGCTGTAATTAGAATCACCTTACAGATTTTAAACCTCCCAATGGAAAGCCTGCTCCCACCAATAAATTCAGAATCAATATTTTTAAAAGTTTCCAGGTGATGGCAATGGGCCGCCGGATTTGAGAACTGGTGTTGGGTGGGAGCACCCTGACAAGTAGAAACAGCTTTGGGAAAAAGACCAGAGTTTGAATGACTTTGTGTTCTCTGTCTCCATCTGCTGGCCATCGGGCCGCATTGCTATCGCGTGCCGCTAACAATCAGTATTAAGATAGGCTGCTTTTTGCACTCGTTAATAAGAGTTTGCCAAGAGTTGAAATTGTAAAGAAATTTTAAAAATCTACAAAATATATCCTCGTATATAACAGGATATCCTGAGAGTTACAAATGCACTAGGATAACACACCCAGATTTTTGTCTGCGCTTGGCAGATAAAAAGCAGACACTAAATGTTGTTCTTACCATTATAATCAGGCTTAAGATCAACCCCATAGATGCTTTATTTTTCCTCTTCATGTTGTATTTTCATATGTACTACATCTACATTCCCTGTCAGATAATGTTGTAAGTTTTGCTTTCAATGATTAAATGTGTTATAAAGAGCTTAAGAGGAGAAAAATAGCTTGTTATACTAATTTAAATGTACTGTTTCTATTCAAGTTTCTCTCTGGTGTCAGAGGCCCATTGCAAAACGTTACCACATTAAGAAGTCAAGTAAGTAGAGAGAAAGGGTGGGAGTGGACCCTCTGGTCGGAAAGGAGCGCTTCTTGATTCCATAGGAATTGATTCCATAGGAAGTTCTAGGCGCCTGCTTGATTGTGATACCTGGGGCTGCAGTGACGTGGTGAAGGGGATGGTGTGGGACAGGAGAGAAGCAAACCAGCAAGCAGATTTCCTTCACTCTCTCTGACCTGCACTGGCCCTCTTGCCCCTTCCTGGCAGGGAGGGCTTCCCTGGGAACTGTCAGTGTCTGGGGTGCAGGCCCAGGTTTCTGTCTGCCCTGGAGTCCGGGCCAGGAGCCACTAGAGGGGAAAACGGTAAACTTACTGCATTCGGAGGTGCTCGGGGTCTCCCTTCCCAGCTCTTCCTGATGCCCCTCTCCTTCTTTCTGAGACAGCTGCTCAGGCATTTAATCCAGACTCCATGCTGCCTCCAGGGGGAGAGACTGGGTGAGGTAGGGTTAGAGCGAGCTGGATGGATGGATTTTTATTTAGCAAACAGGGCTGTGGATTTCCAAAGGTTGAAAAGCACCCCCTTAGGGCGCCCTAATTTAGGGAGAAATTTTCTTCCTCCACAGTGTGGTGGCTTAAAAACCTGATTCCTTGATTTGAATATTTGCGTTCACTTTCCTAGATGAACTTTTGAATCATTTTGCCATTTAAGAAAATATTTGGGGGGCACGACCTGGTGGCTCAAGTGACTGAGATACTAGTATGCAGACCATTTAAAGCCCAAGGACTGGCGTTTTAGTCCAGCTCTGCGGTGAAAAAGAGAGCGATAGAGATAGATGGGGAGAGAGAGAGAGAGAGAGAGAGAGAGAGAGAGAGAGAGAGAGAGAGAGAGAGAAAGACAGATGCTTCTTCCTCCTGTCCCTTCCTTCCTTAAAACTGAAACAAAAGAAAATAATCTTATTTTGCTGGAAATTAGGTTAAAATTTTTAATTTTAAGGAAAGTGTTTTGGTTTTTTTAAAAAATAATATTGAATCCTTCTATCTCTTGTATCTTAGAACCTTTGGTAAAATGTTTTATTTTTCCATAAAGTCCTTGCATAGGCTTTGGATAAATTGATTCCATAGGTTTTGCATGATTTTTGTTACTATTGGGAATGGCATCATTTTAAAAACATAATCTGTTTGGTATTGTTGGTGTATAGAAGAGCTACTGATTTGGTGCATTTACTTTGTAGCCAGCTAACTTACAGAATTTTTATTAGTTCTGTTATTTTCTGAGTTGATTTTCCGATTCAGCCTCTTAAACTAGTATTCTCCAAATGATGTTTGAAAAACATTTTTGAAAAATTCTGCTTTTGGTTATTTAGTTATTTGGTTATTATAATCAGGCTTAAGATAAACCCCATAGATGCTTTATTTTTCCTCTTCATGCTGTATTTTCATATGTACTACATCTACATTCCCTGTCAGATAATCGGCCATTTATAAATCTTATACAATGTTACACAATAGTGAAGATAAGCTAGTGTCTTGGTTTTGACTTTTTTAGAAAAGATGCCATCAAGATAGATCTATTTTTATAATACTAATGAAGTATGTTGTTTTTATTATTAAGATATTTTGATCAGAAAAGGACGTCAAATTGTATCAAATGCTCTTTGGATTTTCCTATCAATGTGAATAACATTTTGTTAAAAGAATTAACTCAAAAAAATGCCTGCATTCCTACAATAAATCCTACGTGGTCATGGAGTCGATTATAGTAATGCTCAAAGGGCTTTTACAAATGACACGAGTTACTTCTATGTTGAATTATGCCTCCAGAGAGGTTGTACCTCCTCCTTCTTTCTCAGCCTCATCAGTCTGGGGAGCTGCAGTGATGGATTGCAGAGTTGTAGTCCCTGCTGTTACAGAAATGACAAATGAATACTCATATGAAACCTCAGTGCCAACCCTCATATGATATCCTTGTCCACTGGAGTTGAGGGTCTCTGGTTTACATGCAAAGACTCTAGGATGTGTAAGAAGCAAACAAATGCTCTTTCCCCAAGATCCCACTCCTAAGATCTTACTCTGATGAGGAGACATTTAAGCCAAAGAGGGACACCAAAGAAAAGCCTAACATGAGGCACCGTGAGTGCCTGCTCTGGGCCCGCTCTAAGTCAGATGCGTGGCACATCTTAAATGACCCACTCCTGAAAATTTCTGAGGTACCATTATCTCCATTTGAGAGATAAGTGACTTACCCCCCCAGACAGTTCAGCTGCAGAGTTGTCCTTTAAAAACCAAGTGTCAATCTGAAGCCTGTGTAACCAAGATCTATAATTTCTGAAGCGTGGTCCTCAGGGATGGGTCAGGAGGCAGAACTAGGAAAGGGGATTATAACTCCCTCAGAAAGTGGGTGGCCTCTCACACTTCTAGTCTTTTCTCTTGCCCCTGAGGGATCTGTGGGGGCAAGAGGGAGGGCTGTTTCTGTCTGGTTACAATGGTCCTAGGTTGGTACCTCTCCTACACCGCTGGGTCCAGAGGCATCACAGCTAAAACCTCACCTAAAGTGCAGTCAGGGAAATGCAGCTGTCTGTCATTAGGAAAGTTCATGGCGTGTAGACAGTATTTCTTCCTAGTGCTATGCAAATTTCAAGGAAAATACATGTCTGACATTTATGGAGTACCAAAACTATCTGAAGAATTTTCCATGTGTTAACTTGCTTGTTATAATATCCTTATGAGGTGGGCACTATTACTCCCATTTTGCAGGTGAGAAAACTAAGGCACAAGAGCAGTTAAGTAACATTTAGACAGAAACAGTAGAGACAGGATTTAAGTCCAGACTCTTAAACATTGCAGTGTATTAATGGAAGGAAAGGCTGAATGACCCAGAGCAGCTAGAATTAACTTAGCTATCACACCGAGATGGAGAGGTTCTGCTCAGTTTTCACTGATGTACAGACATCGAAATCAAGGAAGCCTTTGCCCTGGTGCTCTATGGGAAGTTTGTCTGCCCTACAATCACCTCAGGACCCCTGCTTTACCTTTAACTAAACCACGTGTAACTTTCTGGGTAGGAATTACTGGGATATTGGGGAGGTAGCAATTGCTGCGTTTCATTTAGTGATTGCAGGAGAGGTTCCAAAGGGAAGGTTAGTGACGTTTCATGAAGTCCATTTAATGATCCCAGGCTCTAGTCATCTGTGCTGCACTGACAGCTCCTCCGGCTCTTTTTCCTTTAAATATCAAAACAGAGTCCAGAGTCTGGCACTCTGAGTTAGAGTTCTGAATCAGTCAGGCTTTTCGTGGCCTCTGCATCAGAGGACGTTCTATCTCAGTGTCCGAGTGGCTTCCTGTCACAGCCAAACGCCAGGACAGAAGCCCTCACCCGGGCTCTTGGAATGTCTAGAAGTCTTGGTCTTTTCACTGCGCATGAACACTAGCATCTGTGACTGGAGAACAGGAAACCTTACAGAAGCAAAGGCTTAAAGAGAAAAATGAGGTTTTATTCAAGATAAGCAAAGGTGAGTCAAGTGAAACCATCGGAAATCATCTCACACACATTTTATCAAGAAATCCACCAGTGAAGGCTCAAAGTTACAGGCTATATATAAAATCACATTTTTACTTTTATGAAAATGGTAAGTAAACAGCTGCTGCGAAGAAATGTCAAGAAGGCATTTCCAAGGTTCCTCATAGGGTAGGCACAGGCTCAGCACCGTCCCCGGGCCCGCTTCTAACAATCGTGTCAACGACCAACACCAAAGAAAGTCAAGAGTAAAGAATGTTCTATGTGGGTGTTTTACTGTGTCTGTAGTCTGATTCTTTGAAAATCAGTATTCAGCCAATGGGAAATTGAACCTTCAGTTAATTTGTTCCCCAATCTCTGCCTCGACAGTATATTCAGAGCAATCAACAACGTATCAGGAAAAAAAAGCAACTCAAGGGTAAACAAGATAAATAACATAGCACCAAAAACCATTCTAAACACAGGAGGTCCTCACTTAATGTCATCGATAGGTTCTTGGAACCTGTGATATTAAGCAAAACAACATAGAACAAAACCAACTGTACCACAGAATCATTGATACAAACAAGTTACGTTCCTCTGGCATGTGTCTGGTCTTGGGTGGTCAGAGCCTGGTTGGCAGTCAGGGCACCAGGTGGGTACCAAGCCTGGACAGGATGCCCTACCATCGCAGGGCACATCACATACTCACTGTCATTCAGACTGGGACTATTTGTTTATTTATTTTTAAAGGTACAGGCAGGAAGAGATAGAAAGAAGCATTTTTATTTTATTTCCATTTTAGCTTGTCACACTGGTTGTCCCCCCGTCCCCCACCCGCCCACTCCGGATCTGAGACTTGAACCCAGGAGTATGTGGCCTGTGCCCTTTAACCCAACGGCTGCTCCACCAGGGTACAACCCAGACGGGGACACTTCAGATAGGCCTCCGGTGCACATTTTTGGGATGGAAACCGGAGAAGTCAGAAAAAGCCTACACAGACATGGGGAGAATGTGCAGACCTCACACAGACAGTGGATCCTGCCAGAACTGTTACAATGAATGACACAGAATGAAACATTATTCAAGGATCTGCTTTATCTTGATTCTTATCCTACATCAAATAATCAGTAGTGAATGTTTTAATTGGTTCTCTTATCATTTCCATGTTCCTGACCAAAATCACTTCCAATAAACTGTGGTCAAGAGACGAATGCAAAATCTTTAGTGAGATAATACTTTTATAAGTGCTTGGGTATTAGCAAAATAGAATTTAAAACTTTTCAAACAATCATTTTAGGGTCAAGTTCAAAGGTGGCAACCCCCCCCCCCCTATATTTAGCATATGGGACCACACTCTCCGAAAGGGCAGTGGGGAATGCAGACAGCAGCTGATCTTCTGGCCAGGGTGCAGTGGCCCGTGTATCAAGAGTTAATTGGCCAAGGGACTGAGGCGGCCGGCGGGGGGCCTGGCGCTCAGGGAACTCGGCGCAGCAGCTAGTTACCAAGCGGCAAGCTCAGTCTTTTAGCAACTGCTACAGCTTACCAGTGCAAACTGGCTGAACACCAGCTCTGCTTGCAGCTTTCTATAAATGCAACTTGATAAAAACAGGAGATTCTGGACATGCTACTTTTTTTTCTTTTTTTAAAGAGAAGGTACAGGCAGGAATGAAGGCAAATAGGCAGACAGGCAGGAAGAAAGGAGGAAGAAACCCTTTATTTTATTGCTCACAAGGTTGTTTCCACCCCCCAGACCTGGAACTGGGGGGCACATGCTTACTCCCTCAGAGGCGAATGAGCCAAACGCGGTTCCACCAGGGCGTCCAGGACACACTATTTTTCATTAGTTTGTTATAAAAGAAAAACAACTCCCAGAGACAGCGCATACAACATTCTAATTCCTAAATTCTTTTACATTAAAAAAAAAAAGTCTTTTGTGACTAAACACCCTTCACAAGCCAGCTCCTTGGCTCCTGGCTGCCAGGTCAGAAATCCCAACAACCTGGCCTGGCATCAACACGGCAGAATCTCTACAGGGGTTGGGCCCTTGGAGAAAAAGTTAAATCCCTGGTAATTCATGCTAAATAAAAAGGGGTTGGATTGCTTTTGCCCCTAAATTAAATCCTGGTGGAGTAGGATTGGCCAGAGTCCATATAAACCCCAAGCTCCCAGGGTCACAACCCAAGGCTGGTGGGAACAACGAAGTAAAATCAGTAAAAGTGCTGCTTCTTCCTCTCTCCTCCTTGCCTGCCCATCTTCCTGCCTGTACCTCTGCTTTAAAAAAAGTGAAGTTAAATCCCACTCATCTGACGCGCGAGCTCAGGCCACCACCCAGACCTGGAGAGTGTGGAGGAATATTCACCAGCTGCTCAATCCCAGGAGCACCACTGGTGATCCACACGAGTGCAAGTAAACAGTCAGGATATCTTCTAAGAAGCCCATGATGATCCTTTTGGCTGTGTCACCAGCCGGTGCCTGGATACCACTTATGTGCTCCAGAGCCGTTTTGACCATCTGGTCTCTTTCCTTCGGGCTGTGAGGTGCTCCGGTGTCATCTCCCTCTGCTTCTGATTTTAAAAACTGAAGGATATAGGACTGGATCATGTCACCACTCAGTTCAAGAGTTTCTTTGATGCAGGGCAGGTCTGAGGTGCTAGCCAGGCTCAAGAGGTGAGTCAGCGCCTGGCAGATTTGCGTCCGTAGACTGGCACAGTATTTGAATTCTAAAAAGTCTGTGGTGTCCTCGCTCTTCTGTAAGGCAGTGACCAACGCGTTCCAGATCTGAGCATACTGGTCAGCAGACCCATAGTGCGCCCTCGTGCTCGGCACGGAAAGGGCCGCGGCGGAGCGGATGCGCACTTTGAAGTTCCTGCACGACGTCACAACCGTAGTCAGGGCACTGTAGGCCTGGAAGGTCCACAGCGCTGCTCCTGCAAAGAGCCCCGTCATGAAATAAACAAAGGCTTAGAAATCCGAGGAGGAGAGGGAGGGGCAGAAGAAAGCAGCTACACCAAGCCTTACATTTCTCACTTTATGTTTCCATTTAATTCTCATAACAACCCTATAAAGTCAGGGTGATGAGTGACTGCGGGGTCCTGGGTGAGTGACCAAACACTGACTCCCAAACCTCCTCTTCCCTGCATGCTCAGGACCTCATCTCCCTCCCTAAATGGGGATTCAGGTAACTTGGGGAGAGGACTCTCCTTGGGAGGATCCTGTCCTGAGGAGGTAAGGCTTGGAGGGCGGCGCACAAGCGGAAGTGAAGCCCAGTCCCTCAGCCAGGTGCTCCTGAGCAGTGTGCAAACTACTCAAGTGTATGTGCAGCCCTGTTCCTTTGCTGGCAAAGAACATTTCCTCACCCAGACCAGCATCCATACTGCTGTGACAATCACAGGTCATGCGTATTATTGCACAGAAAAAGAAAAGTCATGCAGTGACTGGGGAACAGAGTACTCAGACTTAACTGAAGCCTCAATTGTCTAATTTGGAGAAGATGCCCAGATTTCTGTATTCAAACCCTTCCTGTTGGCCCCAGGAATCAGCCTGTTCCTGGGCAGAGCTATCGCAACTCACTCCCTACAGGGGGTTCTGATTCTGCCTGATGGGCAGCAGAGTCTGATGCAGCTGTCCCAACTCTCTCGGTCCTTCCCGACATCTCTGTTGCCTCTGAAGACAGGCAAGCATGCCCACCCCGATGAACTCCAGTCCAAAGGTCATGTCCGGTTATTCGCTCAGTGGAAGAAGCACATGGCTACCTCTCCATCAGCTGCTATCTGACTAGTCTGCCTGGATGCTCTTGATAATAAAAGGGAGCAGTCAAAATCCCTAACTGCTGCTCCACAAAGGTTCTTCCTCTCCTGGAGCACATCCCCTTATGTTTCAAATCCCGCCACAGACACAAACGTAAAAGGCAAATGCAGACATGCAAAAGTGAATGGGATTTGGAGGCTTGGTGCCAAGCAGCTATTAGCCACTGATGATCTATCACAGTCATGACATTAACCAGAGAAAGATGTCCTCCTTTTATGGAGCATTCCATTTAAGTGCCAAGAACTCATAAGAGATTTCCAATGTGTACGCTCTTTCTTCCCATGCCAGTTTTTTGTCCCTTATTTTCTTCCTGATTATCAAAATAATATATGCTTTTGTAGAAAACTTAGAAAATGAAAGCAGAATCCTACTCATCATCCCATCCAGAGGCAATAGCTGTTTATCAATAATTAAGCTAATTTCCTTTCAGTCTTTTTTTTTCCTATGCATTCATTGAGATTATAAAGTACAAACAATTTCCTATCCTTAGTTTGCTTAATATCAGAAGTATTTCCCTAGATTATCAAAACTTTTTTGTAAACGTAATTTTAAGTGGCAAAAAAAAATTCTGTTGAATACGTACACCATGATTTACTTCACTGCTCCCCTAAACTTGGGTGTTCAGTATGTTTCCAGTTTTCCTAATACTGACAAACAGCGCTGTGATGAACATCTTTAATAATGACCTTTTCTGGAGTGTACTGTCAAAAAAGGCCTTCTACAGAAATAGGGGAACTTTCTTACCCAGTGGAAGAGCAGGATTTTTAAATACATTTCCCATTGCGTAGCAAGCATTCCATCGGACTTTCATGGCAGCCTCCGTAAGAACGGTAGAAATTAGGGCTTGGATAGACTCCTCAATGATTTCAGCAAATCGAGGTTTTTCTATATGAGATGGCTGCAGAAAATGAAGTAAATTTCCAAGGGCCCGGACTGCATTGCTTTTAACCTAGAATAAAATATAAAAGCATTAGAAATGTTTTGTTAAACAGATATTTCAGAAGGTGTCATTTAAGTCTAAAAAAACCCAGGTGGCCCCAGATGTCTTAAAGCAAGAAAACTAATGAAAAAATGCAGCCCGTGAAGGTGCAAGTTCTCAGAAGTCAATAAAGTCTTGTGTAGCCAACACTCTGAGCCATCAGAAGTGAGGGTCTCCAGAGCTCCCCACCTGGATTTTTTAGTGTTAGACTGGACTTTGAGATGGCATGTAAGACCCAGGACACTAGGACAATACTGATATACTGCAAGGTGAGAAGCTAAGTTTCATAATCCCGGTCTAGTATTTTTCTACCAGATCTGAGTCACAATGTTTACATCTTACAAAAAAATCATCGGGAGTGCTTTCTGATTTGTGGGGTTTTTTTGTTTTGTTTTGGCATTTTTAAATCTAATTTCCAGGCTCTAATCCCAGAAATTCTGATCAAATTAGCCTGAGGTAGAAGACTCTTGCCATGTTTTCAGAACCACTAAGTGAGTACTTGGCAGGGGTCATGTTCTGTGCTAGATGCTTTAATGTAAGTAAGGCATCTCAGAGTTCAGTGAGGTTTATGTAAGGACTTTTATGTTACAGATGTAGAAAGCACCCTCAGAGAAGTTTAAATAGCACACCAAAGATCACTCAGCTACTGATGGGCAAGCCAGGATTTGAACCATGTCTGCCTGATGCAAAGCCCAGGTCTAATACTTTTTACATTTGTTAATGTAACACAGGATATTCAAAACCAAGGGCTGCTCATCTTTCTGACTTGTCAATTCTACTTAAAAGGTTTTTTTTAAAAAACAAAAAAACGATTACTATTAAAACAAACATGGACATATGATGGAGTAGTAGTACGGAGCAGGACTTCAAATAACACTGATTTGTTCAACAGACAGGAGACAGGAAAGAAACTGTACAAGTGCAGAGTGGGTCATAAGACACCTTAGTGTACTCTCAATCTCCTGTGAACAGGGATAAGATGGTGAGATAGTCTGAGGAACATGAGACCACACCAAGTGAACAGTCATGCTGGAATGAAACTATAACATATAAAGCACCTAGAAGAAATACTAGTTTTTTTCTGAATCTACCTTGTCTTTATCCTTGGATGCTTCTATAGCTGATCTCAACATCTTCAAGAGCAGGAGACCAGAGAACTCTTCCTGGAAACTTGGGTCTGGTGTTTCCCTATTACACCCAAAGCAGGCAAATACGTTAAAAGGTAAAACCCATTTGAATATAGAAGTATACAAATATACTCACCTGCATAAATATAAAACTTTAGAAAATAGTGGCCCTAGTGGCCTGGGCATTAAGCTAGCAGCTGGGGCATAGACCATGTAAAAGCCTCAGGACGCAAGCTAAGACATGGAGTCGGGGGGAGCCCAAAATAAAAAATGAGTAAAAGTGCTTCCTTCCTTCATTAAAAAAAAGCTTCTAGAAGAACTTTAGGAAAGCAGATCAATAAATCCATTCAGATTATGCCAAGAACTTGAGTTTATATATAAATTTTTTGTTTTTAATGTTTTGTAACTTTCTTTTTTAGAGGCAGGGCGAGGAAGAAGCATAATTTACTTATCTAGTTGTTGATTTTTTTGGTAGTTCCCCCCACCTTCCCCTGGCTCCCCAGGTTGCAAACCTGGGCGCCTGGGGTCTATGTGGAATACAGGGCAGCCGCAGACTCAATGCCCAAGTGCCAGGGGGCACCAGCTTAAATCTTTGAACTCACATCGAGGACCATAACCAAAAGGAATATGTCAAAATGAAGATTTCGAGCACAAAAATGTTCACCACATATAAAAACCTACAATAACTACAGTGTTCAATATAGGAAGATGGTGAATAATTGTCACAGTGATGACTGCATAGTAATAATGATTTAGCAAAGTCAGCAATGCAGGCAAATGCTTACACAAGTTAGATGTTGAGCTAAGTCATAAAAGCAAGGCACTAATGTATGAGCAACAGTTGTCTCTGTGAAGGGGACCTTAGGGGTTACCGTAAGAAAAAGACTTTACCCTAAATATCCCTTTGTACTGTTTAGACTTTTTTTATCTGTGAATCTCTTAACTTATATAATTGACTATAAATTATTATTATACCATGACTACATACTATGCTACTATACTGATATATATTATTTTATAATGTAAGTGTGTAACTTAAATACTATATAACACGGGAGAATCATTACTAATTGTTTTATAGTGGGGATCAGATACTCTCTTGGGACGTCGGTCACAGACGTCACCTAAAGGAAAGAGCTGAGTACCTACATGTTGACAATCAAAGTGTCTGTCAGGTTGCCCAGGGACCAGGCTGCTTTGGCCCGGACATTCAGAGACTTGTCTTGAAGTGACATCAATACTGCATTTGCTGTGTCTGCAACAAATATGATATCCTATATAAGATAAACAAAGCAAAACACTAAAATTAGGAGTTCATATTGCTACCTTTGAAACACTCAAGTTTATTTTCAGATAAAGCTACAGGCTGTCATTCCTTATTTTTGTTTGGAAATAAAAATTACTTATTTCATCAATTTACTGTTCTTCTATATATCACTCACTAAAATCTGTGCGGGAGTGTTCCCAGGAGTTTAGTATACACCATGCATACCTAAGGAGCCTCTGGATTTTACCCTTATGAACATCTTATAACCTGGCTTTGACAGTTGCTTGGATTGATTTCCACCTAAAAACAAAGTTCTCACCATGAAATGCATTTCAAAATTCATTCTATTCTCTACACCCCACTCAGTAAGATAAATGTCACAAGTGAGAATAAAAGAGAAATTAAAGTCCTTACATTTAAAAACTATCACCTTTCTAAGTTATCCCTGTCACATGGTAATGTCCAGTTTAATTTTTTTTCAGTCATTCATTAATTTAAACATCTATTGGGCACCTAGGGTCCTGGGAAGTGTGTTAAGTAGTTAAAAATAAATTAACAGGCATTACCAAAATTTAGCAGCAATTAAAGAAATCAGATTACTAAGCAATTTAATTTCTTCTACTATCCAACTCTAAAGCCAACAAAAAGAATATTGCTATGGACCGTAACAGAGGCACAGGAGAGCTAGGGGCGGGGGGGCTGACCTGTCTGAGACAGGGAAAAAGCACGTAAACTCCAAGGGCCCTCGAGGTTGCAGCCTTCACTAAGCGGTTCTTGCTGTCATTCAGGCCCAGCAGCATGGTGAGGCACAGGACCTGCTTGTCACTCTGCATGAGAGAAGACAGCGCAAGAAAAGTGAGAATGAGATGACTATGAGCCAGTGCCTTTGACATATGACTGTGGCTTTTCTGCGTCTGAGTCCATAGTCAAGCACTGAACACAAGTGAGATCTGGGGGCTACCTGGCAGGGAGCAGAAGTTCAATTCAGACCAAGTTATGATCTGACACCCACATAGTGCAGGGCACACACAGCACCTGGGATCACACGTAGCCTTCACTACCATCTGAATTAGGTCATTTTATTCTACTTCAGGAAAGCTGCCTTCTTTAGCGAAGTTAATTTATAGAAACAAAAACAGATGTGGGCACCGAGCTCAGCATTTCCACATACTTCATGTTACTGCTCACATCATTCCTGTTTTATAGATGGTAAAACTAAGTTTTACAGAAGTAAAGAAAAAGCCAGAAAGTGGAAGAGCTGGGATCTAAACTCAGGTCTTTCTAAACTTTGGGGCTTTAAACCTTTCTGAAACCCCTGACTTCAAAGCCTCTGTTCCACCATTTCTACCACCAGTCTTCTAAAGCACAGGAGGAAAAGCTCTCCTGGGACACTGGGATTTAAAGTTTTCCTCTCTGCTGCTCCCCATGGCCCTCACCCCACACTCATGGAGAATAAGTACCTTTTCCTCAGAGATGATATTGAACACAGGTTGCAAATAAAAAACAGTCAAAATCAAACTCAAGCTCTGATGCTCAGGGGCATCATTTAAGGATGTGAAATCACCCCTAAGGTTACCGGCAGATTGCTGAAGG
Organism: Solenodon paradoxus; assembly: GCA_004363575.1. Classification (NCBI taxonomy): domain Eukaryota; kingdom Metazoa; phylum Chordata; class Mammalia; order Eulipotyphla; family Solenodontidae; genus Solenodon; species Solenodon paradoxus. The sequence continues at coordinate 48,902 of RJWH01003208.1, read as the reverse complement.
CTTCTGGCAAGATGGAAGCCAAGGCGTCACAGGCGCTTGCCTGGAGAGTCGGGTGCTCTGAATTCTGCAGGGCTCTTGGTAAAGGACCATTCAGCATCATCATCCAGAACATCACTACCTGGAAGAGGACATCATAAAAACTGCAGCCCAAGAGGCAACAGTGGATCCAACCTTACACTAAGCCGATGACAAGTAACTAGTAAGAAAGCATTTTTACTTAAAGTAGTGGCTTTCTGTAAAACAGTAGTTTTCACAGGTTCTGCTTCCATAGAGGTGAAAAGAACTTGTTTTTTGGCTTGTTTGCTTGTTTTCAAGGAAAGGCTGACGGGAATAAAGGCAAGCAGGAAAGGCAGGCAGAAAGAGAGAGGCGGAAGAAGCATTTTGTTTTCATTTTAGTTGTTCGCATTGGTTGTTTCTCCCCAGATTCAGGACTTGACCTCAGGGCTATGTGGCCTGTGCTCCTTCAGAAGAACTTGGTCTAACTGCTACTCTGCCAGGGCCCAGAGGCAAGAGGAACTTTAGAAACTAACTAACTCTTCCGCTCGGTGATCAGGAAACCACAGGTTGCTGAAGTCAAGCAGCAATAATGAGCGGGTGATGATCGCAGTCAAATCACAGTAGCAGCAGTTAACGTTTTTCAGAGACGCTGTTCATATGCACAGCAGTGTTCTAGTGTGTGCACTTATCAACACATCCTAACCCATCGCACAACTGAATGACGCACACCTCATTAGCTCTATTTTCACACAGGGAAACTGAGTAACAAAGAAACTATAACTTGCTAGCAGGCAACAGACCCGGACTAGCATCCAGACCGACTGATACCTGGCCAAGGCTCTTTTCAGCTTGATCCCTGTGGGCAGGCACCAGGGTCCCAGAGCAGTCCAGAGGCCTGGTGCTGAAGTCCAAAGAGCACAAGGCCCAGAGGCAGAGCTGGGTTGAGTCCTTAGCTGCTGCTTCCTGTCTCTGCAACCTCAGTGATCACTGCACCCGTCTAAGCTTTGGCTCCTCTTCAATAAAACTGGGCAAAAACATCTACTTGGCAAAGTTCATGTGATAATAAAGTATAATACTCCGTGGACAGTTCCTAGCACAGTACCTGGTGTACAGCAGAGACTTAAATTGAGTGGCTGGCTTTGTTTAAGAATGAGAAGGATGATCTCACTTCAAGGCCCCTCTAAATAGGCATCTGAAGAGGACCTTAACAGTTTCCTTCCCATGTCTTATAAAAACCAGGAGATGTCATGTTTATATGCATATCTGTCTGTGTGCTTTTGGTGTCTACTTTCCGCCTCATGGATTTAGTCCTGAGTTCTGCTGTGTAGCTCTTGTCCAAGTTAGGTCGCCCCTATAATTCCAGCTCCTGGAAACCCAGTCTGGGCCCTTTCCTCCCCAATCCAGAAGAATGTGGACAGCTCTGGTTGCCAGCATCCAAGATAATTCACAATGATTCTTGCCTGATGTTTATACCCCTGTGTAGTCCCCTCCCACATTGACCAGGGTTGTGTAACCAGTGGGACGCTGTGAATGACAGTGTGAAACTTCCAGTTAGGTCATAAAAACACTGCAGCTTGTCTTGCACTCTCTTGATTCACTCACTGTGGAAGCCAAGCTGCCAAGTGAAAAGAATGCTAAAGCAGCCCTCTGGAGAGGTGCTCGTGAGGAAGAACTGAGAGAGGCCTGTTGCCGACAGTCAGCACTAACTCCTTGAAAGAAGCAGCCCCCACCCTCCACCCCACCCCGAATCAAGTTCAGGTGGCTGCAGTCCTAGCCAGGATCTTGACTGTAACATCTGGAGAGACCTGAGCCGGAACCACCCAGATAGGCTACTCCAGATTTCCTGATTCACAGAAACTGAGAGAATAAATGCCTATCGTTTTAAGCTGCTAAGTGTTTAGGATAATTAATTACTTAGCAGTAAATAATACAGAAAGTATATTCCTTTTTTACAGATGAAACAATGGCTAAGTGTGAACATTAAGCATCTTTCCCAAAGTTACTGACTAGCAAGAAAAGTTTGGATTCAAACCTGTTTGTCTGAGAGCAAAACTCAACTTGTCCCCCTGCAAATGGTCACATTTCAGCTTTAATGGCAGGCTAAGGAAGGCAGACAGGCTAAACATTCATAATTCACTATAAGAATGATGTAAATTGTGAAGGGCAAAGAATAGGCAGGCTGAGGAGTGCAGAGGAGAAACATCACTAATAATGAGCGATTTTGCTTTTAGGCAAGAAGCAGAAATCTTTTTTAGTGAGGATCACATATTCTTCCTCCAAAGAGCTGACAGTGAGTGGACAACACAAGCATCATTAGAACCACAGAACTGACTAGGAATCATGGGGGCGGGGTGTGCTAGTGGTGGTAGTGAGGGAGTAATTAATATTCATTAAGAATCTATGATTTACCAGCGTCTTCGCCTTTCATTAAATCTTCCAACGGTCCTACGAGTTAAGGGTTACTATTTCTTTTATAATGAGGAAACTGTGCTCATAATCTCATATCCATTAAATGATGCTCCTAAGATTTGATCTCATACCTTCCGCTTCTAAGTCCTTGGCTCTTCCCACCACTCTAGCCTGCCTTTTGGGCAGGCTGTATTAATAACTAAACCAGGTTTTATACAAAAAAATAAATCTTCTTCCATTGCTGGTTGGCTGTGGGTTACAAATAATCCTACCACATATTAAACTGCAAATAAATTCAGATTCCAAAAATAGCTATTCATGCTAATCTCACATGATCCATAATTTTGACACTGGAAGAAACCATACTATCTGTCCACTTAATCACTGAGCCTCAAAATAAAGCTGGCTGGAGACTAAGAAAAGAGAAAACATGAGCTGAGATTTACTTACAATGGTGACAGGTACTCTCTGACCAGGAGTTACAGTAGAATCTGGTTTATACTGTTGTATTATGCCTGTTCCCAGTTCTTCCAGTAGCTGCCAAGACAAAAAGAAACAGATTATCAAAGGAGTATTAGAACTACGGAGGTAATTTACCTCAAATCAAAGGGAAAACTAATTTCCAATTGATTTTCTTTTTTTTAGAAATTTCTGTCAGAAGCATTCTTTCCAGGAGCAAAATCACCAGCCATAAATTGGTAATTATGACTAAATCAGCCAAAATAGAGGAATATATGACCATCCTACCTGAAACTTCTTGAAGAAACCTATGGCTAATAAATTATCAGCAGAGGGAAGAATATAAAGTGAAGAGAAGTGAAAAAATCATCTGCTTTTAATGAAAATGACCTTCGTTCCATGAAGCTGTACAGACGGGTCTGCTTCCCCCATGCACCTGCAGATCACCTCTCCCAGCTCCATCAAGTAGACCTGTGCCATTGAAAAGTAGCCCCTTGCTAGATGAGCCAAAACCTGCAAAGAGAAGGGGAAACTGAGCACAACATCTGACGGCAGGGCGGCGATGTTCAGAGAAAGTATTTCACTATTCCAGAATCACTCATACTTAGCCAATGACTGAAATCTAAAGTTAAACAAAATGAAGAATAATCATGATCTATATTTTACAGCTAAAATAAATTGTATCAAACAATTTTCAAGATGGTGGTGAAGGACACTGGAACGCTGGTGGCGGGTGCAGCATGTAAAACCCATATAGACTAGAAAGCAAGTTCAGTATCTTAACATGAGCATGGCTTTGTAAACAAAAGAAATGTTAATAAAATCATTATATTTTTTAAAAATAATAATTTTGGCGCTCTCTGGTGGAGCAGTGGTCAGGTTAATCAACTCCGAAGGAGCAAGCCACATACCCACTGGGTTCTAGTCCTGAGCCCAGGTGGAGACAACCAGTGTGAACGAGTGAATAAAAATAAAATAAAGATGCTTCTTCCTCTCTCTTTCAGCCTGCCTGCCTACTTGCCTTCATTCCTGCCGGCACCTTTCTTTTAAAAAAATTGTTCCTAGACTTAAATGAGATAGTATTAACATGTTCATAAAGAATTTTGTAAATCACAAAGAATCATAAATTAAAAAAAAATTTTTTTAAAGGAAAAGTACAGGCAGGAATAAAGGCATGTAGACAGGCAGGCAGGAAGAGAGAGGAGGAGGAAGCACCTTTACTGTATTTTTATTTAGTTGTTCGTACTGGATGCCTCCCCCAGGCACCTCCCCAACCCCACCCCACTAGGTCCGGGACTTGAACCCAGGGGTATGTGGCTTGCTCCTTTGGAGGTGACTGACCTAACCGCTGCTCTACCAGGGTGTGCCCAACTTTTTGAAGTAGGTATTAATTTAATATTTCAGCTGAAGAAACCAGGGTTGCAAAAGTTAAAGGTTAAAGGGCATGTTTAATATTAATCAGACAATTCAAAACAGTAACAACAAATAAACTGCTCACCTAAAACACTATTCCTATTAATGTCTCTGCCTCATGGCTCGGTTTTATATTATTTTCACACATTAACTTCTCACAATCGTCCTATGAAGAATGACTATGTCTGTTTCAGAAATAAAATCTCCTACCTGCAAGGCCTCCAGCCGCATGGGGGATGGTTTATAGGTGCCGCCTGCTGCACTGCCAGCATCGCTACCTGAACAGGAGTCCTCCCTGGGCAGCACAACAGTGGAAATGCAAAGTCGAATGAGCCAGCAGGGCTCTGAAGACCCCTTCGGGGAGCTAACTGATGCCTCTTCCAGAAGGGTCCCTGTAGGGCCTTTCCTCCACCACTCAGGAGAGCCGAGGTGAGGAGTTGCTGAGCTGTTACTGCTGAGTCCAGAAGAACAGGGCTGTTGTAAGAGTAGCTGAACTTCAGGGAGAGGTGCGTGAGTAGACACTATGGCTCCCAACAGCGTGAGACTAGACACACGAACATTTACATCTGTCAAAGGCAACAAAAAGAACCTATCACTATAGGAACAGTTGTCAACAGGATTATAATTAGCCCTGCAGGCATTTAAAAGTTATGACACCCTTGCTTAACCTGAATTTAAAAAAATCTCTTAGCCCTAATTTCCAGTTTATAGAAAATACATGGGACAGATAAGTATAATCTGTACAACGTGGTAAAGGAACAATCCAACAAATCAAGAAGTGACATTCTATAAGACAACTGGCTTGGAGTCTTCCAAAAATAAATATGGTGAAAGAAAAAAATGAGGTGAGATTTTAAAAGATTTCAAAAGACTAAAATGACAATTTAAGTAAATGCAATGTATAAAATTTGAGTTAACCCACGTTTTTTTTTTTTTTTTAAAAGCTACAAGGTACACCCTAGCAGCCTAGTGGATAAGTCTACTGCCTATGGCTGGTGTAGTGCAAATACATCCCAAGGGCTCAAGTTTAGGGGGTTGGGGAGAGAGCAGAATAACCAGGATGAACAAATAAATAAATAAATAAAACGCTTCTTCCTCCTCTCCCTCCTGTCTTCCTGCCTACTTGCCTTCATTCCTGCCTATACCTTGCCTTCAAAATCTATAAAAGACATTTTTGGACTATGTGGAGAAATGTGAATGTAGACTAAATATTAGATGATATTACAGAGTCAAAGTAATTTTCTTCGATACAAGAACAGTACTGTGTTTTTTATTCATAGGAGATACATGCTAATGTATTTAGAGTGAAATATAGATGTAATTTATTTTCAAATGGTTCACGAGAAAAATCTAAATATATATATACACATACCATATATGCATATATACACACAGATGCATGTATGCAGAAAAAGAGACGAAAAACAAGCTAACAATTGTTCACTAGGCAGATGTACGCAGGGGTTCACTATACTATTCCTGCAACTTTTGGAAGGATCTGAACATTTTAATAATAAAAACAACTGTAAGACAAAATCAGGCACTTGAACCCTTTGAGATACGGTCCATTCTCTTCAGTTTGTAGATAAAGAAAAGCTGGTACGTGGAATGAGCAGAGGACTGAGTCACGAGACTTTGGTAGTTTTAATCTTACTTCTGCCACTAACACAATGATAAGCGGTCTTAAAGCAAGATACATCTTTCTGGGCCCCATTTTATGCCCTGGTGAAGCAATGAATTACACTTAATTTACATATCATTATCTCACTCAAGTCTCAGAAAAATTCTATGAGTTTGGTATTAATTGAGTAAGTCAGGAAATAACAGAAATATGACTCCATAGTTAGTATTTGAGGTTCTAGACTATTATGTGAACTTCAGAGGAAATAATGCTAAAGGAATTAGGTTTTATATATACAATATATATATATGCATACATAGATACATATATATTCATACGTATTAATTTTCCTTTCCAAAAAGATTATCTTTCTGTGTATCTATCCTGCACTTATGCCTAAAGGATAGGAACGATTATATACTGAGGGGACCTCCTTGTAATCAGCTCAATCCTAATTCTAAAGAGATACTCTGATTAATACACTGAAGCATTGACGAGGCATTAAATTTGGCTTCCTTCCTTCTGGTGAAGCCCATTGGTGTTTCATGGCTCAAAAGTAGAGTTCTAGCAATAGGGAGTCCCCTTGAAAACTTGAGGAAAAAAGTAAAGATATCTTAGAGCTATAAAAATGCTATGAACACTTTTTTTTTAAAGGAAAGGTGCAGGCAGGAATAAAGGTGAGTAGACAGGTAGGCAGGAGGATGGAGGAGGAAGAAGCACTTATTTTATTTAGTTGCTCATCTTGGGTGTCCCCCAGCCCCAGGTATTAAACCAGGACCTTGGGACGCGCATGGACTATACCCAGTGAAGCAAACCACTAGGCCACTGCGGCACCCTGAATACTTAAAAAAAAAAAACAACTAATCATCTATATTTGATTAACATAAAGAAGGAATCCATTTTAAATCACTACTAACCTTTATGGCGGATATAAGGCTTTATCTGGTTCCACACTTTGGTCAGAAGACTGAGTTTCAGACGGTTATAAGGTGAATTTGATACTAAATTTGCAAGGCACTACAAAACACAAAGAACAGTTTATCAACAGGCCACATTAAGCAGAGACAAAAACTGACTGATTTAATGAAAAAAGAAAAGTATTTACACCTATCTGAAAATCAGGCCTTTTCTTTTTTGTGTTTTTGGGAGCAAATAGCACTTATATTCTCTCTCACTAGTACAACTTAACACTAAGATAAAGTCTTATTTTTAGTAAATCACTTATTCGGACATAAGCGATTATAGCTAAAATCAAATAGGCAGGCACAGACTTCCAAACAGAGTATCTTTAAATAAAATTTCTACTTAAATCCTCAAGTTACTTTTGGACAATGTAACACATTATACAGAAATGAAACAGAGACACCCTCTGGCACCTACCAATACCTTCACATGTTTACCTTGATTATCTGAGTAAGGGTCTGTGAGGATGACTCGGCCACCAAGGCTAACAAAAGACATCTGTGCAACTCTCTAATGCTGGAAGCGATCATCACGGAGAAGGGAGTAAAAGCCCTCCTGTGGTCACTCGTATCCTCAGCAACAGACAGAAACTGCTTTGAGCCTTCCAAGATAGCAGATAAAACTTGAAGAGCACAGGCACGGGTCTGAAATTTCAAGAGGATTTATTTACATGACTTAAAAATTAGGAGCTGGATCCCCTTCTTTGTGTGTGTGCATGTGTATAAATACTCACATATGTGTGTGTGTGTATATATATATATGTATTTACATATTGATGTGTATATATTTAAATTTTTTGAAGTACCTGGAATTATTAAAAGAAAAAAGGTCATGAAATTATCAAACCCTAAAAGAAGTCATACACTAGGCCACTTGGACCCTATAATTTAAAACAAATAAAATCTTAAATCACATTATCATTAGGTTTTCTTACAGTAAGGAGTAAGTCTAAGCCACACCACAGTTCAGAAACCTGAAATCGTGAGCATGAAAATAACTTACAGATTAGAGGTCTAAACTGAAAAGAGAAAACTAAACAGTCCATGGGGTAGAAGAAAAATATGCACACGAGAGTCTGTTCTGTATCAAAGTCCTGAGGACACTCAGCTTTATATTCCACCCTGAGGCATCTAGAAGTGCACAACGGAAATCAAACAGGGTATTAGGAACTTAGTGCATGTGCAACTCTTTAGAAATATTCTTAGGTGCAGGAAATAATAATGTCTACAGTGAGAATCTTTGCTAATCAGGGAAACAATACCATTAAATATAACCTCAAGGACGGGAAGGAAAATAAACACATCTTTCTCAATGGACTGCTATATTTGTCAGGAAGTGTCAAGGCATCAAAATTTTCTTAATATAGTTAGAAGATTACTTCAATTGGTGTGCTGATGATTTTGTGGTATTACAAATCAGAGAACAAATGAAAAGAGCCAATTTAACCAAAATGGAATGCAGGTGATAAATGCAGGGCAAGTAATATTAAACAATACTGTATACTCTCTGGCCAGTTCACCCAAAAATGCTAATGAAACATTTAGGTTTGATTTTTTTTTAAGGATCATAATGTTTATTGATAGATACAGTATTTAAAATCAGGGCATGAACATGACTTAATAAATTAAGTACATTTAATTCTAATACTATAAGAGGGACCAATTCAAATTCTCACCATTTGTTTCACACCCACAAAAACCACTTCAAGGGCAGTAATGATCTCTCGAAACTAGTCAGCTTTGTGAAAGCAAAGTATGTCTCTCTTAAAAAGACTTGTGCACTTGCCCAGGCTCAAGGATATTAATATCTAGCAGGCAGAGCTCATTACTAGAGGTAGAAATTCAGCTAGATTTTTAAAAAGCAGAGAATCAACATTTAATTCCAGGCTCCAATCCAAATATTTACTCAACATGAAGCATATCTGAGTCTGGTGTGAAAAAAAAAGTATCCACGGAATCTTCAACTATATTATTTCCAAGTAACCAAGGAATAAATAATTTCTACAGGCCTTTTGTAGAGTGGAATCATAAATAAAAACTAAAGATTTTACCGCTTTGAGAACAGATTTACAGGACAATAGTATGAGCCTTTGGAATTAAACATAATCATTTAGTTAGAAAGTTGACAATGTATTAGGAAATTTACTGTGGGTGTGTGAGTGTGAGTGTGTGTGTGTGTGTGAGACAGAGAGAGACACAGAGAGAGAGAAAGACCGCAAGAGCACGAGCACATATATGTGCAAAAAACAGCAGATCCAAGAACTTAGATCAGGGGTTGGTAAACTTTTTCTGTAAAGGCCCAGTAAAACATTCTGTATTTTAGAATTTGCAGGTCACAGAATCTGGCACAATCACTCAACGGTGTCACAGTAACAGACAGCATACAAAGGAACAGATGTAACTGTGTTCCAATAAAATTTTACTTGGGTACAACGAAATCTGATTTCATGTAATTTTATCATCATGAAATATTATCCTTTTGATTTTTAAAGAAACATTTAAAAGAGTGAAAGCCACACTTCTCAGATCACGGGTCATACAAAACCAGGGAGAGGCTGCAGGTTGGCACCGCTACTTAGATGGCTGGCTGGTCTCGCTGAAAAACGTACATGTTATAAAGCTCTATTTCTCTGGAAGGCAATTAAATATCACAATCCCAACAGTTCACAAATCAAACAAAATTTAAAGTCAAGTTGTGGAAAGAAATGAACTGATACTCAAGTCAGGTTTTTTCAGCTCAATCAACTCTGGTACCCCTAAGAGTTTGAAAAGCATCCATAACTGCCACGATGCAAACAAAAGGAATGTTATTAAAATTGGTTATTTTTCCCCACTGAGGTATAAAATCTATATAGAAATTTAATACTATATCAAGTTATACTTCATATAGCTCTGAATTAAGTCCTATTTAATATATTTTTGTTGTTATATATAATGCTATTTATGACACTGAATCTGGTTCAAGTTCTGCTTCATTTATTCTTATATCAATACTTAATAAACTGTTTACCAGTTCTAATCAGCATTTTCAGCAGAAATTACCAATGTGCAAGTAAACTGTAAGAGTTACAGCTCTGCAGAGAGCTGATTTTGTTGATTAAGCTTTGGTTGTCTGAATATTTACAATGATGGGTGACACTTTCAATCTATAAACATTAGTGTGCTCTGTTTTACCCATAGGTAGTTTCCCCTCCTTGAACACAACAGCTTGTTCAAAGGTAATGGAATAAGACAGCATTTTTCCTTTTGTGCTACTTGAGAATAAAGCAGAAATGTTTGCTGCGGTAGATCAGTCAATCCTTATTTTTTTCTTTCTTACCTATTCTTCGTTTCAGAATATATTCTGGAAGGGTGATGAAGTCACTGCTGGGAATGGGTACCCATGAGGTTGCAATGCCAGGCACCTAGCTATTCTCTTCTTTGGCTTTATCCAAGTACTGATTATTTTCCACACCTGTTCAGGATTAATTTCATTTGATCACACTCTAAAGTTGGTTGCCTGTTTAAGTGGAGGCATCTGAACACTGACAGGATTTCTAGATCTAGGGACATCCAAACAAAAGCCCTCTGTTTTGTTCTTCATTGGCCATATAGCACAGAAACTGATTACCTACCATTCTATTGGGCAGTTAAAAATTCCAACTTCTTATTCAGTTCATAGCTACACTATCTATTATCTAGATATTGATTTACTTCCACATTTCATGTAGCCCTCCAAAAGAGAAATATCATTATGGAATTTAAAAATCAGGATAATTCCCAAGACACCAAGAGGAAAGTTTGCCCTATAGTATGTTTTGTAGATGAAGCCTGCCTTTGTAATACCTGAGGAAATCATACAGAAAAAATTCTTAAATTAGTCATGCCATTATTATCTGCTTTAAGTTTTTCTTTTTCTTTTTTTAATATTTATTTCCCATTAGCCCCAGGTCTTGAACCCAGAATCTTAGGCTTCACATGGCTGGTACCTTAGCCATGCAGAACGTGCTTTCAGAAGCACATTTTCAACATTTAAACACGTGACAATTTCCCAAGTATCACCATACTGCCAAATCCTAAAGGAAAATTTTCAGTTTCCTTCCTCCTTATTAGCCAGTCTAGCATTTCACATTACAATTTCCTAAAAGTAATCTCTATTGTTGATGCTCTGAATGGAAGAGTCCAACTACTTTTCCTTCTGTCCATTTTCTCTTTGGAAAATTTCTCAGTATAGTTGTGAAAACTGTGCTTCCAGCTGCATCTACCACAGTTCATATGAGGGCTGTTGTGAACTTAAAACTATCATCACTGGACACTTTGATGACAACATATACGATTTTGTCATGTCTCATCCTGGGTAAGAGAAACTTCAGTCACCCAAGTCTATTACTCACAATGAGCATGTGAGAAGAGGATCACTCAGCCTTTACAACTGACTGCGTCTTTAAATCTAGCTCTGATCGATCCAGAATGCTGCTCCACTCCATCACATAAACAGGTACTTTTGGTTTTCACATGTAACTTTCTAGAAGCCCTGATAAAGAGCCTCTTTCAGTGACATCATTAACGATTATTAACATCAGTAACACTTTCCTCTAGCTGTGTCTTGGTGCACAATTAATTGCACTATGGAAAGCTTGCAGAGATGTGCACTAAGCCTTGCTATAGACAACACCATTCTAACCTAATTTCTGCTAAAAAATCTGTTGAGCTTAATCATGGCGGTTACTATTACAATGAACTGGTGAATTTTATTCACCACTTTGATCTTTTTGAGTCCCCTTTAAGAATGCCAACTGGTTTTTCCATTTGCTTCAAGGGCTTTTGTACTGGACCTAGGACATCTCCAGAAGGAAGTTCTGTATCTTTTTTCCCATCGTATTTCTTGCATTCACCAAAGTTAAATAACAATAACATATCTAACAAGTACTTAAATCAAGCAGGACCACTTGGCAGTACACAAAATTTTTCATGGCACTCAAAGGTAAACATTTAAAAATATAAAGCTATAAATATTATGAACATTATTTCCATCTACTTTCAGCCAGTCTAACCTCGTGGCCTCTCTGTATTCATGCAGAACTCAGAAGCCCACGCTCCTTTAGCTAGGTAGTCGGAGTGCGCGGTTTACCTGGCACCATCTCCTTGGTTATTGCTGGTGCCTTGCGCAGCGGGACGGTCTTCCAATCTATGTGTGTATTTAACCTTGCTAGTCATCTTTCAATTACTAGAATGGCTTCATTACTGATTCATTTGTTATTATTTGTTTTTCCATTTTTCTCCCAGGTTCTCATGTATTATTGATTTAGGTAATCTGAAAAATTGGGGGGTATTTTTTTGTGTATAACTGAGGCTAGCTTAATTTTCTTCGTCCTATAAGAACTTCTGAAGGGCCATCTAGAAGTTGCCTTATGTAGTAATTTGTGACTCAAGATGGTCTTAGGAGGTTCCAATGCTTTGTGGATTGCTCCCCTCCTTTTTTAAAGAAAAGGAATATTACTGGCCTAATTAAAACTATTCAGTTTGAGATGGTAGTTGTTTACCTGATGACTCCCAGATGCCATTCAGCATGACTTTTTAATGTTCGTTATTATTAGGAGACTCTAAATAGCAGGATACTTTCCTTACTTGAGTAAGATGCTAACTTCTCCATAAGACAGATATATGTAAAGTTTTTCTTCCCAGTGTTAACAGAATGTAAATGCTCTTACCTTTGGAGAAGGATCTTTTAATGTAAGAGTCATCAAGGACACAGACTGAGGACTTCCAAGCTCAGGTGTATCAGGAACAAAGGCTGACCAGTAGCCATAAAGAACTTTTTTTTCTATTGATTTTATAGTAGAAAGAAAACAAGCTAGTGCTCCTTGGCGAACTTTGGCTTGGTAAGACCTTCAATACCCAAGAGAAGGAAGAAAAGTCTTTTAACAGTTTAAAAAAATAAAAATATAAAATGCTATTTATCCCAATCAACTCAAATGACAAATTGAGACATTTAACATTCTGAATAATCCCTAAAAATGCCACTGGGATATTAAAAAAAAATCATTTTTTCAAAATATAATCAAAACCCACTAAAGCAATTTGTTTCTATAACAAGTTGATAAAGGTGACAATAAAAATACAACTAGACAGAGAATAATAGGGTAACATCTTGAACCAGCGTTAGATATGAAACACCACAAAGTAACCATTCATCCAACAAATATGTACAAAGTATCCCTAGGTATGGCCAGGTACTGTGCTAAGGTGGATAGATATAAACTGAGCCCTTGGCCAGCTTGTTAGTGGCAGAGATGGACAGTTAAAGTGATAACTACAATACACTATGATCAATATTGAGGCAGAAGTAAGTCGAAGGGTCACACAGGAAGGGTACCTAAGCCAGAAGAGGATGGGAAGCTTCTCAGAAGATATGACTGCTGACATCATACTGAAGATGAGTAGTGTTTAACGAGGCAAAAAGACAAAGAAAGTGAAAGAAAGAATAATCCAGGCAGAAGAACAACAGGTACAGAAGCAGCTCAACAGAACAAAGCAAAATGCAGAGGTGTAAAAGCCCTACAGATTTTTAAGCAAAGCTGCAAACTTACATGCAGCATGAAATATAAGGCATAAAAACATAACAAAATACGATTACCTAATTTTACTCTGCATGCCTCCTTCAGCATCAGAATAGTCTGACTCACTGCTGCTGACCCTCTTCCAGCTGGAAAAACTGAAGGGTGAGGAGGCCTGGTCTCTTCCTGCAGCTCCACTTCCATCCATTGCCAAACTCTGGAGGCCCAGGGAGGAGGGGCACTGTGGGCTCCCTCCACGCAGGTTCACTCTGCCCGAGCCAGTGACAGAGGCTGTTTCTCTTTCTCCACTGGATTCCTCCTCCTCCTCCTCCTCTCCTTGTTGGCTTCTCTTTGGTTTTACTTTTGATTTCTTCTTTTTATTCTGATGTTGGGAGCAAATCAAAACATATATATGATAGCTTCTTCAAAATAGCTTTTTTTTCACTGGTATGTTCTCATTTGATCATTACTAAGTATGTCCCCAACATGTAGTTTGAGGAGAGAAGGTGAAAAGTGACATTTACTTAATGCCCTATGTGTCAGGCACTATGCTAACTACTTCACATACTCAACAGAACTATAAAAAGTCAGGAAATCTGTGGGACAGAACAAAACTTGTGGCCTGGATTGAAATACCTCTGTGACTGGGGGAAATCATTTAGCTTCTCTGAGTCTGACCTTTTCTCATCTCATATAAGGCTAATATCACCCACGTTGCACAAGTATGAAAGCATTCAGCCCTCTCAACTGGAAGAGAATATAGAAAAGTCTATCGAAATGACTTGAGTGACTCAAGGTTCCCAGTTTCCCCTTCTGATGTGTAGGAGAGACATGACTCTACTACTTACAATGCATGTTGCAGGGCACTGGGGCTCTGTGGTTATAGATATTTAAGTAAAAGCCAGTCTCTCTTCTCCTACTTCCTTCTTTCTGACATTCAAATACATGTAACTCTGGAATCTGCACTCTCCTCTGTACAGTCAAAGTCTATGACTTTGAGGAAGGAAGGTCCTTATCATTTCTACCCTAAATCATTAATGTAGCTCCAAACTCATACCCTTTTACTTGTACCAGTTATTTTCTTAAAATGTAAATCTGATTATATCACTTCCCTACATAAGATTGTTCAATGAATTGCCACCATCTATGTGAAAAAATACTCAACTTACATACTATATGATGACCTGGCCTCTATGACACATTGACCCCACCTTTCCCCTCCACACACCTGACACTCTAGCCCTACAGGTTCACAATGAGCTACATACGCTCTCATTCTCTGTTTATAAACCTTCTGTTCCCTCAGAACAGAACATTCTCCTTCCTGCTCTGTACTACTATTCATTCTTGAGTCTCTGTTTAGCCACCATATCTTATGAAAAAAACTTATCCTATAGTTGGATTGGGTGCCCTGAATGTATTTCCAGTGCAACCTGTAAATATTCTGATGAAAAAAACTGTAATAATGCACTGTAGTTGTTTAACCATCTTCAACTTCTCTCCCAAATGCCTAAAAACAGAGTGTACATCCTCAATGCTTAGCACAGTGTTTGGGATAATAGTAGATGTTTAGTAAAAGCTGAGTAAGTAAATGAGTAAAAGAATATCTAATTATAAGCACTGTTATCAGGCATTACACTTCTAGACATGACACCCTCATCTTTTAGCTAAATATTCTAGGTTCTCCCAACAGAAACATGAGGGAGATGGCAGCTGTCTCTATAGGCTGGGAAATTTGATGAATGTAAGGAACATGGGGATAATGAACTGACTGGTACATGGGTTTCTAATAGGCCAAAGAGGGGCTGACAAACCAGCCTAAAGACCAAATTCAGCCCTGTGCAGTCTGTTTCTGTAAATAAAATTTTATTGGAACACAGCCATGCCCATTCATTTACATAGTGCCCACCACTGCTTTTGCAACAGGATGACAGTTTATGGTGCCAACAGAGATCTAAAATACATACCAGCCAGTCTTTTACAGAAAACATCTGCTGCTCTGTGGTCTTCAGCATTTGAGGGACAAGGATGGTTGGCTTTGCGTATAAAGTGAATGCTCATTTTTACAGCTGCTATACTACCTAGAACTCTTAGACATATAAGATGCTCTAAATGGTATTTTCAATAGTGGGATGAACTTAAATTTACTATACTAACAACCCTAAAGTGAATCAAATTCAAGCTGAACCTTTGGTACAGTAGGATGCAAATCACAGAAAACACATATAGCAAGCAATGAAAGCAATCCACAACTTAAATCTAAACAGACATCAACGTACCACAGTTGGTCGAGCAGCACCGGACTCTGACAGCGGCGGTTTGAGCGGTGGTCGCCCATCATACTGAGGAAGCGGAGTCGGGTATAACACCACAGGCATCTCTATGTTCAGTCCTGGGAGTCCGTGGAACATGGATTTCTAATGACGACGATTAAGGAAACACATACACAAAACAGAATGATTTATCATGTTCTCGACCACATAGAGAAGTTTATTAAGGAAATACAAAGGGAAAATATATATAAACAGCTTGAAAGTTTAGGGTTTAGATAAGAGTTTAATTTCATCTAGCCTCCACCTGGACATAGCCAAACCAAATCTAGTTAGATTTAACTTTAGTTTGACTATTTATTAATTTTTAAATGTATCCTTTTTATCTAATTATGGTATCTAATTTTTTATACAGAGCTATCACTTTAGTTTATTTATGGCCACGTCTAGTTATTGGGTTTGCATATCTGAGAATAGGAGAGGTGGCACATGGAAAGAATTAAAATGTTAGTCATGATAAGACTACGTTATCATATATGACTCTGACCTCAAGCCTCTAACTATATCCTTGCTGAACTGAAAACAGCTGGGTCCCAGAGACTTTCCCACTGAACTAGAGGGATAGGAAGCCAAAGGATGGCATCTACTGGTCCATGTCTTAATTGGCTTGTCTACTATATGGGAGAGACAGACAAGGAGAAGCCCTCATTCATCTTTCAAGTCAACCAGGCTCACAATAATCTAAAATTATCTGCAGACTACACTTCATAACCTATTTTCTTCCTAAATTAAGATTCAGAGATAAAATTAGAATGTTGATACATTTACTATATCAAGGTTATTTAGGGTTCTTAATTTTAAGAAGGCTTGAATATGAACATCTTTTTCTTCTCTCCTAAAATGTATCTTTAAGCTAGCCTTGGTGTATGACATAAAGTGGCCTGTAAGCCTGGGGTTTAAATAGGAAAGAAACCAAGAGTAATGAGGACTTGGGAGTTTAGGGGGGGCAATGTCTTACCTTTAGCACAGCTAGAAGAGCTCCCAGTTCATCGGACTGCGTCAGTTTCTTCTTCCCACTGTTTAGTAGTGACTGTATACCTTTTAATGCATTTTGTAACAACTAAGGGAAAAAGGAGACTAAGTTAAAATGTAAACCAAGTAAATGAAATTTGGTTGTTCAAAGACCAACTTTCTAGCACCACTGAAGTTGTAGGAGAGTCTTTAGATGATATGAAAACCTTTAGACAGAGGGTGGGAGGAAAAGCAAGCAGAGGTGACAATCTAGAGAAGAGATCTGATTAACTTTTTTAGAAAAACAGAGTGCTCTTATTGACTGAGGGGTCTTATTGTACATATTGATAAACCAGTATGTACAAATGATAAGAACAAGCACTGAGTGGAAAGAAAGTGATACGACTGCAAAGAGCAGTTGGGCAATCAGAAGTGGGGAATCTCTGCAATGCAGCAATCTCATCGGCTCTAAAGTAAAAGGCATGGGTGCAGGTTTCTGGAAGGCAAGTCTGATCAGGATTAATTTTTTTGACTCAGTAATCTCATTTTTAGGGCTCTGCCCTAATAATAATAAAGAATAATAAATAATAAATAATAATAATAAATAATCCCCACACGGGGAGAATGTGAACTACAGTCTTACATGAAATAGTGGAAACACTGAAAAAACTTCAATTCCATCAAATAGGACCATGATTAATGTAAGAAGCTAATCTGCTACAGCTTAAACTTAATAATAGCAAGCACTCTGCAACCACTCTGAACACTTCATCTCACATACCCTCCTAAGACCCCAACAATGTGGCGATGTCATTTGCCCCACTTCAGAGGAGGAATATGGAGATAAGCAACGTGCCCAAGGCCTTCTAGCTACAGAAGTTAGAAAGCATAAGATACCTCAATAGGTAATGAGATGTCCAAGAGACAGCAAGTTTAAAAAATAAAGTTGCCAAATAGCATACTTATTACTGTTACCATTTTTAAGTCACAAATATGCTTATCTATATATAGAAAAAAATCTGGGGGCATGTAAAACAAATTGCTCCTAGTGAGTATATCTGAGCAAGAAATTATATGGAAATTTTGCCATCATATCTGTAAATTTTTGAAATGTGTCACTCTGAATTTTAAACATGTTAAAAAATTATCATATTGGCATCAGATATTTTTAGAAAAGATATTGTGAAAAAATTTGAAGTTTACTCCTTTCCCTTCTATCTAAAAAAAAAAATCACCAGTCTAAAAGTGTATCATTTTTATAGTCACAAAGGGAAAACTATATTTCTTCAAAAACCTAGAACTGTAAAATAACAGTAAAACAAATAAAAATAGCTTATTGTAATTTAAACACAAAAGACACATAACAGTCTTTTTGAGCTACAAGCACTGCGCCTGTGGCTATGTCTCCAACTAGCACAGGGACCAATGAAACTGCCAGCAATAGCTTCTGTCCTGCTGCTGCTTCTCGCTACATCTGCAGCACTCCGAAGATCAGTGGCAGTCCCACCTACCATGCAAAATGTGATATCGTCCATATCAGATGACTGTGGAGACTGCAAGGTGGTCAAGAATGCTTGGAAGCAGACACTTTGGTAGGGCTCCTCCAAGTATGGCTGTCCAGGCACACTGCAACACAGAGAAAACAATTCAAACCCACTTCCTTTGAAATGGGGCAGGCAAAATAAAATAAAATAAAATAAAAGCACAAAAAATAGCAACAACACAGAATAATGATGTGGAATATGCCTTTGAACGCAACTGAAGTATAAAAAGTCACGTATTTTGGTTGATTAATTACTGATGTGGGACAGGCATAAGACTGGCATAAAGGGGAAACAGGAAGAATAGTTTCCATGAGGAAAAGTTTGGAAGCTTATAATGGAAGAAGTATGAAGAAAGAGAAATCTTTTTCAGTTCTGCTTTTCAGTTCTAAGAGGAGACTATATTGTAGACAGGTCCTATCAAGCTAGTCACACAGCTGAAGCTGCCTTCCTAGCCAATGGACAACACTGTTCTGAGGAGAGAAGACACCACCCATCAGTTCAAGTTTGTGTTGCTATTTTCTATTACATGAACCTAGAGCTAGGCAGCAGGGGTTGGTTCCGTTTTCTTAGAAGAAACTGGCCTTGACATAAATGTCACCCATGCTTAAATTCATAAATCCTTCAAAAAGACTTCACACAGTTAGAATTTATATCAACAGAAAATAAAACTTTGACATACTGCATATGCATCAGTTTTACCATATTTTAAGGAAAAGCTTCTAGTTTTTTTGTATTCTTCACTTATTTATAAACTATGAGCAATTTTATAATTAAAGATAAACAGTATAAGATAATCTTATAAGCAAAGAACATGAAGAATAAAAAGTAGCTTATTTTTCTAAGCTGGCTCAGCTTTAGACAGACTGAATCACCTACAAAGGGCTTACGAGAAGCCCTGTCTCATTACTGCTGGGAAACCTAATTAGGTCCACATACCTGAGACATAAGTTTGCCATGCAGTGCACTGCAGCTCTCCTGACTTCAGGGTCGGACTGAGCCAAGTCACTCAACTTCATCAAAAGTCCAGTCTTGCCTAACAAGTCTGGGAGGTACTGAAACAAAGTCACAGCCAATGCTGGTTGAAAACAAGCTTCCAGGAAAACATTATTCCTTAGATAAGAGTTCTTTCCTTCTCTTTCTTTTTCTTTTTTTAACTAAAGGGCAGTGAAGCACCAAAACTAACTGCTATGTAAATATTTCAGATGGGCGTACAAACATATGCTAAAAAGCATCAGTGAGGATCATCACTCCCAATCTAGGTAGTCGAAGCTCTTCAGTCTTGGCTGCATAGCTTAAGGGTAATTATAATAGTAATAGTGATTAATATTTACCAAGTGCCAAGCACCTTACAAACACTGTTTCAGTTCATTCTCAGAGGAAAAACAGCTCAGATGAATGAATTAGTATTGCTCAAAGTTACAGACCTAATTAGCAACAGGACAGAAACCTGAATATGGGCCTATTAATTCCAGAGCCTACGCTTCTAGCCTTACAAAGGAAAGATAGAACACAGTTTAAACTACCTTCTGACATTTTGAGCCATTGCAGTAAACCAGAGCTGCCAGAGCTTGAAGAATTTTCATGTGTGTCCAGGAACTACACTGTTGAATAGCAGAAATAGTGTATGCCAACAGGAAATCCAAATTCTGTTCATCAACAACCACCTACCAATAAGAGGGGAAAAATATATATGATCTAACATTCAAAACAAAGATACTGTATCTTTTTCAGATATGTATGCTCACCAGAACCAAACTAAGAGCAAGTGGATTCGCCCATGTTTCTTAGAGCAAAAAAGATCAGCTCTAAAGGCCTTGAAAGTTCAGTCAAGACAAAACCTTCTCCTTGTCCCAGGTCCTTGCTCAATTCTCCTTTAGTGTCATCACTCAAAGTAAACCTGGCAAAGTTCTTGTCACTTTTCTTTATATAAATGAACATAGGCAAGTGCAAATACACAGATATGTAAGATTCAATGCACTAAAATTTCTTTCTTCAACAAAATTACACTTGGCAAATGCTCAACAAATACATTGTGAATAAATGTATGCTAATAGCTACTGTGTCTTTACCATGATGTGGAGCGTACAACAAGAGATGGATAGCCGTGTCTTCAAGAAGTTTATAAGCTTGTTGGGACAAAGTAGGTTAATCAATTCATGGACAACTGAGACAAACTGTTATACGATGCTAGAAAGTTAAGTGTGTAGGTATCACATGTGATCAGGAACTATTCTAACTGCTGGTGTTATAAAGATGATGTACCTGCAATTAGTAACTATTCAGAAGCTATCACATCAGTCTGAAAAATGCTAAACTTGAAAACAGCTTTATTTCATTTAGGGAGTCACACACATAGTAGACATGGTTGATTATCGAACAACATTCATCTCCTTTCCTGTTGGCACAGTACTGATTTTATTCAGGTGCCCATCTCTTCCACAAGAGACCAGAGGGTAAATTAAATTACTCTAAGACAGTGGTTCTCTACAGGGGCAATCTTGTCCCTCAGGGAACATTTCACAATGAGTGCAGACATTTTTGATTGTCACAACTGAAAGGAGCCTACTGACATCTAGTGCATAGAAGCCAAGAATGCTACTAATGGTGCACTCTGTTATAGCAGCAGTTGGTCTGCTGCCTCCAGCCAGGCACAGCCCAAAGACCCAGATTCATGTCCTAGGGGCTGGGAAATGGGATGGGGTACCAAGATGAATAACTAAATAAAATAAATAAAACGCTCTTCCTCCTCTCTCTCACTGCCTTCATTCCTGCCTGTACCTTTCCTTTAAAAAACGAAAAAAGAATGTTGTTAAATATCCTATAACATACAGGACAGTGCCCCCCCAAAACTAAATACACAATCTAAAATATCAAGAATTATCCAACACAAAAAATCAAGTGCTGAGGTTGGGAAACCGTGATGCAAGGGTTTGGCTGCCACTGTAACCATCTGGAGAGCTTCGGGCCTCTGGGTGATTCGAAAATAAATGAGTCAAGGTAATGCCCTCACGGTGCCCCTTCCCTTGATCAGACTAGCACAGAGGAGTTGTCACACAGCCTAGCTCTCCGCAGGCAGATATCAGGGAGGGTCTGCTGGAGAGTTCTGGGACTAGTTCCTTCATTGTTAAATAGAGACACAAAATAATTCTTTTGCTTCTGTTGGATGTTACTTACTTTTCATGGAACACCTGGAACTGAGGCAGCTTCTGTGAGAGACGCGAGCTGAAGATAAACTATACACTGAGGACGGCAGCATGGAAAGGTGCCACTCTCGTATTATGTGCTGCCTCCCTTTAGGCTTGTGATATGCAATAACTTTTAAAAACTATTTAACTGCTCTGGGTTGTCTTTCCTATTTCTTATAGCCAAAAGCATCCTAGCTCACATGAGGCTGATTTTTTGTGCTCTTAATTACATTCACAAACTCATGTGGTATATCTGCAGGTAGTAACAGCCTCCATATCTGAACTTCTCCTAAGAAGATACTAGATTTACTTAGCAAGTTGGAAAGGATCCGGAGACAGGGGAGCTGCAGTACAGATCTTGGTATGAATTACAAGGGCCTATTTATATAGCATCTCCTTGTCCCCAAATTGTTTCTTTTATTTTAGGAAGAGCAAAAGTAGACCACAAAAATGGTAGCTTTGGGAAAGGGGGAAAATATTGGTAGAAAAGGGGTAGAAGACTACTTTCATTTTTAGCAGTATCTTGGTCAAATACATTCTCAATGGACATTTCTAAGACTGAAGAAACAGAATATTGGTTTCTTTCTTGAACCAAACAGAAAGAATACCTCTAATGAACACACTTCTAGAGTTGTAAAGAATACTTCTTTTAGGTCAGCTATATTTGTTTTATTAATATTATTATTATTATTATTAAGACATTTATTTTTTCTATAGTTTCTCAAAAGATCAGTCTATCATAGCTATCACAGACATAGTATTTCAGAGGTATTTAATTATTCTTAAGGCTCATGATCTCAATTAGAAAGTTATATACATGATTACCTGCAATCTGTTAAGTAAGTGATGGATAAGCTGAGACACTTTGCTGACAAGATGATTCTGATTAAGAGGCACCAGTCGGCAAGCTTGGACAAGAAGTGTACTCACATCCTACCCAAAGAAAAAAAAGATAAAAACGGTGATACAACTGTTAGATAAGTGAAGACACCCTCCTCCCCCACAATACCCCAAACACAGTCGAATGGGGAGGGGCGTGAAAGTGAATGTACACACTCAAAATGGGGAAAAATGAAATTTGAGGTGGGGGTGTAGGGAAGAAATGATGAAAGGAAAAAAATAAGGTGAGTTAAAACAGAAGGGAAAGATCAACATGGTTTTTGTCAGGCTAAAGACTCCAGAATCTACATATGTCCAGTACAATAACTGAAGAAACGTTTCCAGAATATAAAAGCACACACTATGGCTAAAAATACCAAAAAAGCAAGTGTACCAGATTTTCAATGCTACTAGGAAAATTTTTTAAAAAATGACATTGGTATGATTTTAATATAAAATTAGGAATTTTAAAAAAAAGAATCACACTACTCATTCATCCATTGATGTTTATTAAATTAAAAGGCTCTGAGCAACTACTATATGCCAGGTAGTGTGCTAGATCCGTGGGCTCCAAAGGTGAATAAACATATTCCTGAATGTCACAAGAGCTAGAAATAAAGAGGTAGAAATAAATACTCACAAATAATTAAAATAAGCTGAATTCAGTGCTGAAAGAATTAATTACAAGTTCTATGGGGAAATGGTAAATTAGGGAGGCCATGTGGAGATAATTTGTTAAGCATAATTTTGAATAATTTGAAAGCTGAGCAAAAATCAGTCAGACAGGCATCGAAAGACACCGCAGGTCAAGGGAAGGGCGTGGTGCACGGAGACTTGAAAAAGAAGGAGGTATAAAACACCAGTAGGAGCTTAAGGAATAGTAAACTTTAAATGGCAGTCCAGTGGCACAAAAGGAGAAGTGTCAGGATAAGAAACTGGAAAGACACATCTTTTTTTGGTGCAAAAATATCAAATTCAATTCCTTCAACAATATTAATTCAATTAAAAAAATCAAGTTATACAAATAAAGCAAAAGTCATTGGCTACTCTCTTAATTCTACTCTGCTCCCTAGTGACACACACTATTTTCTTGAGAATTAATTCCTCCATATATTGTGAACTCTTTGCAGCCATACATTTACTTTACACTCTGCAATACTGGTCTCATACTACGTGAATTTTTTGTTCACTTGCTTTACCATTATGTACTGAAGATCTCCCCCAACCACAAGTCTTACTTTTTTAATGAGATTTCTTTTTTTTTTCCCACTAAAAAAAAGATCACTTTGCCAGCAAAGCAAATAACGGTTTAGAGAAGAATAACACTGGAGGTAGGAGATTAAAGGTAAGTGGAATACAATCATGAGTCGCATAATTACACTTTGGTCAAAGATATATGGAATATATAATGGTCATTCCAGTATTATTTTTACTGTATCTTGTCTATGTCTAGATTTGCTTGGATACATAAACACCGTGTTACCACTGCCTACAGTATTCAGTACAGTAATAGGCTGGACAGGTACAGACTAGGAGCAATAAGCGATACCATATAACCTAGGTGTGCAGTAAGCTATACCATCTGTCTGTGTAAGTACATCCGATGACATTCACACAAGGAAGAAATTGCCAAACCACAAATTTCTCAGAAGGTATCCCAGTTGTTAGGCTGTGTGCACTGGCAATGGGAATAGAGTGGACGGGCTGAGAAATAATTGAGACAGATTCTGAAGAGTTGGAATTGTACAGGATGCAGGAAGAAGGGGAAAACCAGTGTTTGTACCTGTGTGATTTGGTGGACTGCAAATATGTGCGTGTGTTGAGGAGAGGGATGGGTGAGGGATTGGGGTGCGTGTGAAGATAATGCACTCACTTTTAGGAACTGTCAAGTTTGAGATAACCTGTAAGCACCAGAAGGCAGCAGTATGACTGGGTCAAAAGTGAGTTAATTCAGCAAGTGGGATCCAAGGCATGATGTGCGGAATATTACTCTGAAAGAGTAGAAATACTTCTAAAGAGGAGGCAGAGGGAGCAAACCTAGCATGGAAGAGAAAATGCCAATTTTAGCTCTTCCCTTTGCCAGCAATAACACTGGATCCTTATGAACCTCAATATTCTAATCAGTAAATTGATCTCTGAAGTTTTCCTAATTCGTAGATCGTCGTTCTACGGTCCCGGGAGCTGTGCTGTACAGTATGTGGTTTGTGTACCCCGTACTCAACAAACGGCAGTAGTGATTTTATATACAAAGTGTTTGGGATGCATAGGAGTAAGAGTAGAGCTCCGTGATCAGACTAAAGTCATCACCCTGGGTCTTGAAAGAAGCGAGTTTGCCAAGCACTGCAGGGTCTTCCAGGATGGGGGTGGAGCGCGCAGGGAATGCGCCACGGCCCGAGGGAGCACACGAGTCCAGTATCAAGTAATGCGGCCCAGGGTGGGGACAGCCTGGAGAGTCAGGCGGAAGTTTTCAGCTAGGGTCCTTGAAGGGTGAGGCCTGGGCCAGCGAGCGCGGCTCGGGTTCTCCCCTCCCGGCGAGCCGCCTACCTCCGGGGCCAAGCCGCCGCCGCCCTCGCTGTAGTTCTCGGAGATGAGCTGGTCGAAGAGAAGATGAATCTCGGTGCGGGCGGAGCTGCTGTCATCCGGGCGCAGGGCGCAAAGCCTGGCCGACAAGCAGCGGAACCCATTGCCCTGTTTGGGGAGTGATTCCCGCGGCGGCTCCTGCGGCGGCCCGCCTGGCAGGGAGCCGGCAACTTGCACCGCCGCCATCTTTCCCGCGGAGGCCGGCAGGGGAACACTTCCGGGGCATTCCCCGTCTGCGCGCGCCAGTGCCGGAAACACCTTATTTGGTATTTATTCCTTTTGCCTTATTTGGACCAGATCCTGAGGTGGGTGGATTTCCAAAGCCCTAGGGTTCCTTCTCTAGCAAAAAATACTTCTCCAAATTCACTTCGCGATTATTGAGCGGCACACTTCTCCTTAAATCCTTACTGAAAAGTGGGAACTCTCAGAAGTTTGTTCTTGGGCATTTTGTTCATCATGCAGATATGATGGCAAAATTTCCTTAAGTTTCTTGCTCAGATATAACCACTAGGAGCAATTTGTTCTACATGTCCCCAGATTTTTCCTTTATATAGATAAGCATATTTCTGTTTCTCTTCTAGCAAAAAAAAAACTTGTCCGAATTAGTTTCACGATTATTTAGGGGGCACACTTCTTGAATCCTTGCTGAAAAGTGGAGACTCTCAGAAAGTTTGTTCTTGGCAGGGTTGACATTATTCCTAGTTTCAGATTCAGGCTTGGGTTGGAGAAGGGCCATCTTGGATGGCTTGGCAGAAACTGCTAGTTGTAGAAAATCCTTTATACAATTCTTTTTTGGTGAAGGAAAGGTGCAGGCAGGGATGAAGGGGATCAGGCAGGCAGGCAGAAGACCGAAAGAAGTAAGAAGCATTTTATTTAGTTGTTCATTTTGGTTGCTTCCTGCCCTGGCACGAACCGTCCTTGGGATGTCTGTAGACTGCGATGGGCTGGAGGCAGTAGACCTAACCAGGGCGCATTCTTCTACTCTTCTACGTCCTGTTAGAGCCCCTGATTTCACCCAGGTACAAAACTGCCCTTTATAAAAGTTTAAGGTGGGAATTCCTGGCTGTGGCCGTGTGATTAAATTCTGGCCAGTGAAAGGCAGGACAGCTCTTGGTACTGTAATGACAGCTTGATTGCACTCTTTCATTTCTTCCCTTTCTCAGTGTTATCCTCTTGTGGATTCCTCATGAAAAGTGATTTGAGAGTGCAGACTGAAATGTAAAATATAACCTCGCTGAGGATGACCTTGTTGAGACTGGATAAACCAAGATTTTCTGAAACTGTAAAGGAAAGAAATTGGAAGATAAAATAACGACTTTAAAAGCTGTGAATTTTATTAACTATAATTAATAATGCTGTATTGCATATTTGAAAGTTGGGGGAGAGTAGATCTTAAGGATTATAGTAAGAAAAATAAATGATAACTGTGGTGATGGATGTTACTTACTGCGGTGATAATTTCACAATGTATACACATTTTGAATCAGGTTATACACCTGAAATTAGTATATTATATGTCAATTATACCTCAGTAAAACTTTCAATTAAAAAAAAAAGCTGGGAGCTGTTTTCCTATCCCCTAAGAGGTGAAGGCTTAAAACTTACATTTGGACAGGTTAGGAAAAATCATCAGGAGGGTCTTTGAGTTTTGCAAATATAAAGCCAAGTCTTATCATAGTTCTTAGAGAAAACCTGGAAGTCCCTAAATGCACATGTCCTGAGAATAAAACATTTCTGTTCAGTGAAGAAATTTGTGAGTATGCTTTAGTAAAACTAGTACTCTGAAGAATATGGGTTTCTTTGGGGAGAAATGTGGGTTTTGTTCAAATTTAGACTTCATTATTCTTGTATATTATTACTTATTTGTATGTATGTGTATGTATATATGTATCCCTATATAATGTATATGTGTGTATGTGTGATTTTCAAGTACTTGTTCACAGGAACTGGGACCTAGTTACTGATACTACCAATACAAATATGTGCTCTTTAGTTGGCATTTGCAAGGGGTGAGTGATTACTCAATGAGGAAAGTCTAGGATGGTTTTTGGCCTTCATTTCTGCTCTAGATCCTTAGGAGATTTGTACTAAGGCTCATCAATCCAATTATTCATTAATAATAATTATTGTCATTAACATTTATTGTATGTTTTCTGTGCATCAGCACTATGCTGAGCACTTTGCATGAACTAACCTTTTTTATTCTTGTAGCTCTGTTATACAGATGAAGAAATTGAAGCATAGAAGGCTTAGGGCACTTGCTGAAGGTCAGCGTTGTGCGCTGGACCTGGGTTTGGAAATCAGAGCTAGAACTTCAGAAATGCTATTCTGTAACACATAGGTCTGAGTTTGACATGGGATTATATTAGACCCTGACATTTATCTGCTAGGTGACTAAGCAAATTACTTCACTTCTCCACTCCTCAGTGTCCTTATGTATAAAATGGTGATGATTGATGATAAGCACAGTCACAAGGTTGTTCTAAAGATAAATTAGATGATGCTTGTGAAGTATATAATATAGTTTTCTATTATGTGTGTGTGTGTGTGTGTGTGTGTGTGTGTGTGTGTGTGTATTGCCCAACAAGTGCTGAAAAAATGCCATCTATCAAGAGGTCTGGGTACTTTTAACTCTGATGATTTATTAAAGAATCAATTCCTCTTCCCTTCCCCCCACCACATCACTTATGATGTCCATCCACAGGCCCCCATTTTCATCTGTCTTCCTGGGCAAGGAGCTCCAAATATTACATCTCTGCAGATTGGAACTCCAGGAAGGCGTGAGTTGTTATTAGAGAAGGATGACTCCTAAGAGAGGTCTTCATCTGAGAAATAGAAAACAAAATTTTACATGAAACATGCTGTTAATGGGACCTGAATCCACAGAATATAATTAAGAAGCAACAGTTCCCAGTTCTGGTATCAATGAGTGTCTGAAAGGAGCCAGCAAGACACCAAGCCAGCACCCCCAAGGACTGTAGGTGGATTGGACAAATAATATGTTCTGAACACAAATGTGCTGTTTTTAAAGTATATTTTGATTCTGTTTAGTACAACTTAATTTATAATCAAAATTGAATCATGTTAACTTTTAATTGTACTCCTCCACCCATTTAATGACCACTGAAAATAAAGTATCATGTGAAGCCCCTGAAATATTTTTACAGGAAAGGGGTTCTCATAAATCAAATATATCAATATGCACTAGTCTTAAGATAAGCATACATTTTGGTTATACAATTAAGCCCAACAAAATTCACAAGGGCCATTTCAGTATTCATTATAGTCATATTAATAATATAAAAACAAGAAACATATTAAATGTGTACTGATGGAGGTTGCTAAGTGTACACACATTTATATTAACTTCTACAAGGTTATTAAAGATGATAATATAGGAGCATCAATATTGATTTTTTTTTTTTCCTTTTTTTTTTTTAAAGGAAAGCCGCAGGCAGGAATGGAGATGATAGGCAGGCAGGTAGAGAGAGGAGGAAGAAGCATTTTATTTATTTTATTTAGTTATTCATCTTGGTTGTTCCCTCCCAGCCCTGGCTTGCAAACTCTTGGTTCTTGGGATGTATGTGAACTGTGCCAACTCTAGGTGGCAGTTATCCACTAGACCATCAGGGCACGACAGTATTGATATTTAAAATTATTCACTAGCTATTTCTAGGTGAAATAATTAAGAAATCGATACAGATACAAAATTATCTTATTTTTATGAATATATCATTTGTGTGTGTGTTTAAAGTATACACAAAAGTGACACCCCATGGTGGCCTAGGGGACAAGTCTGTTGCCTCCCATTGGTGTAGTTCACATATATCCTCAGGACCTGGTTTGGTGACCTGGGCCAGTGGACAGGTGTAGGAGTAACCAAGATAAAAATATAAATAAAATAATTAAAAAATGTTTCTGCCTCTTTCTTCCTACCTGCCTGCTCACCTTCATTCCTACCTGCACCTTTCCTTAAAATACACACACACACACACACACACACACACACACACACACAGAGCAGATGGTATTTTGGGATTAGAGATTATAGGTAATTTTTTATCTTTTTTTTCCTCAAATAGTCTGATCAGGATATACTGGGTGCTGAAATTATTTTAAATATTTGGAAACCACCACCCTGTGATGTGTGTCTTCTTGGGAAATGTGGGTACAGAAGGCAAGGCCACAGAGAAACAGGCTCTGGTGTCACCATTTCTGGAAAGTCCCATCAGGCCAGTGTACAGCTGCCTGATTTAGACAAGGTTTGAGGAAGCAGGGAGGTCTGATGTTTTTACCTGTCCTTAGTCCGAAACACACCTATGGCCACACCCAGTGCTGACACAGTGCTCCCGTGGGTCACAATCCCAGTCACCACTGCAGAGCTCCACGCAGGTGCCTAGATTAGAACAGACCAGCTGAGACTGACTGTGCACTAGAAAGGACAGCTTGTGACTAAGGAGCCAGTTCCATGTTTTTCTTTTGGTTCGATACAGAATGTAATTGATAAATGATTGTGTGCAGACTAATACTCATTATCATCTATCAGTTAAAAACAATGTATTCACTAATCTCAGTAAAGTAAAGCCCACTTTAGAGATAAGGATAATTGCATTTGTGGAGGGAAAGTGCAAAGAAGTCCTCCCTTTCCCACTTAAATGTCCTCATTCCCCACTCTGCAAGAACAGTAGGGAAGAGCAGACTCACATTAACTGCCATCAAGAGTGGCTTGCAGTCAGCCTGTGCAATGAGTCTTACTGGCCCCGTTTTGTTGATGTGGCAGCTGGGGCTCAGCGGTGACGTGCTCACTAACAGTTATAGAGGTGGGATTGAACCCAGACCAGGCTGACCTATTGGCCAAGCTCCATCTGCCATCCCACCTGCTGAAACTGACCTCCACCTGAAGGGCACATCTCCACATTGCAAGGAGTCACTCCTGTCCTGAACAGAGGGCTCCCTAGATCCCCCAGAACCTCAGGTTCATCTTTGAGGATCAGTGAAATAGATCTCTCCCCAGGGGCTTCAAGCAAAGCATAGGCAGCGCTCCAGACAAGTGTATGATGTGCTTCAGTTGTCTACTTGTCTGTTATCAGGAGTTTCTCTATCTGCTTTGGAATCTGGAGCTCTCTGTAAAAGGGAACCCCAGCCAGGGAAACGAAATTCATTCTCCAGAGTCAACTCCAACCAACAGAGATTGCTGTTGGATGCTGTGTTGAAAAGGCTGGGACACCTTGTTCAGGCTCCCAGAGAACGAGTGCTAGGATGGTTAGCATCGGCTATAATGTAAGATGGGAACCTGGTGGGAGGTCTTCAAGGTACTTGCACACCTTAGAGAAAATCACTGTGATCCTGCCCTGCTTCTATTAGCTGCTTTTGATTTATGTGAGGAGGTTGAAGACTTCTTGTCCCCAACTCACAGAAGTGTGGTCACTCACCTGTTGATGTCTTCCCAAGTATAACGCATAGAGATAAGTTATTCAGCAAATACAAAGGTGTAAGAGAAGGACATTACTTTCAAGCAGCTTAGAAACTAACAGTGGAGAGAAGACTGAGGTTTGAAGTACTGAAATCCAAACAGTATGCAAGAAGTGTCTTGAGAGAGGCTTATCCAAAGGACTAAAGAGACTCAAAGAATAAGACTACTTCCAATTACTCAGAAAAGGTGAGTTTTGAAGTTCAGGAATTTTTTAGGGCAGAATTGGGAGTGGGGGTGGGTATGGATAGAATGTTGTGAGAAGAGAAAAGAATTACTGGCAAACTTCACAAGAGGAAATGCAGCAGAGCGGGACTGGAAAGGTGCCTTGGGCATGGATTTAGGGAGGTCCTTGCTCCACCCTGAGAGTCAGTCAGGACCTTCTTGAAATTTACACCCGAGGCACCTTACCTGCCTCATTCCTCACCCTGAAGTGGAAAGGATACAAGACATTGGCGAATGGAAAGCTAGATCAGGCGGTGTAGTGGGACATGCAGAAGTAGGCAGGGGACAAAGTTAGAGGACCCGAGGAGTCTAGATACGGCCTGGTAGGCCGGGAGAGGGACGTGGTTGTTTTTACTTGTGAAGATTATTCTGACCGAAAGTCAGCAAACCAGCAACCCTCCAGAAGGAAGAGAAGGGCAGGGGGCTTTTAGGAAGTGATTGCACTAAGCATGGGGTAATCAGGGCTGGAATCACAGTGTGGCAACGGAAGGCAGAAAGGAAGGAACATGTGAAAGAGACTATTTCAAAGAATGGACAGTATTTGGCAACAAGTTTAATATAGAGGAAGGAAAGCAAAGAAGAGAGAGGAGTAAGAGTTGAACCCAGTTCTCTTTAGGGAGAAGAAAAAGATGCAGTGAAGATAATGCAGAAGAGAATGAGGATCAAAGGAGTAGCTAACAATGTCAGATGCTGCAAAGGTTGCAGACTTCGGTGCCTGAGGAGAGGCAAGAGATTTGTCCACAGGGCCCAGAAGAGAAGTTTCAGGAGATGGCTGGGGGTAGCAATGGTGATCCTATCTACCTGGTCATCAAGGGGTTAGGAATGAGTTTTGGGAAACGGGCAGAGAATTAAGATGACTTCTTTGGGAATGTTGGTGTTAAGAGGAAAAGAGGAGATTCTCGTTTAAGAGGATTAAGAAAATATTTTCTTTTGGTGATTCCATGCATTTGCATGAAGAGAGATCTACTGGGAGATGGAATATGGCTCGCAAGAGGGTGCAGGGAGGAGTGGAGAGTTCAGATGGAGGGGTGACCCAGGGAAAGGAGAGAAAGTAGAAGCAGCAAGAGAGCCAGCGCAGTCAAGGTGAGTCCTGCAATGCCCCATGACTCAAGTATCTTTCCTTCTCTCCTTTCTTCCCCTCTGCCAGCATGTACTGGGCCCCAGTGGGTCTACTTGGGGCTCCCTCCATAGAAGAAGAAAGGAGCCTTCTGACTCAACTCACCCAACACTTGAAATGGTCTCACCGAAGCCTGAAGCTCCTGTACTTGGAAGCTGAGGGTGAGGAGGGTCACGAGAAGAAGGCCTGCCAGCTTCATCTTGCTGTGGGAAGTCTTCAGACAATGCAGCAGGGCTGAGGGCAGCTGAAATGTATGCCCTTCTGCCCACTGCACTGGATGGCATGCCAGGGGTGGGACTGCAGGAGCCGAAGCCCTGCCCAGAAACTGACATTTCCAGGAAACATACACCATGCATGCCCTAGGCTGCGCCACCTTGTTACCTAAGAGAGTCTCCAAGCCAGGGGCACACCCTCCCCTGATGCACAAGTAACATTTCTAAATCAACAAAGCTGGGAGTTACTGAGAAAGCAAGTGTGGGATGGAGTGCCAGGGTGGGAAGTAACTTGTATTATGCGCTTTCATTCATTCATTTTTCAATACACATATCAAATGTGTTCTCTGGGACACACGAGGCTTGAGAAACATACCCTTAGAGAAACTGCAGTCAGAGAACTGGGAGCTAGCTACGTCTGCTATGTCTGCTTTTTCACATCTCTCCCTGCTCTGGGCCCTGGTGCCTGGCATTGGGGACAGGGAAAGGCATCGGAGAGCCAGCAGGAGGCCTACTAAGGTCTCCTGCTGTTGTAAGGAGGCTCCTTCTGGCTTGGTCTGATCTGCTCTATGGCTGGACACCTAGGCAGGTGCAGGGGTCTTTGCTTATATATGTCACTTTCTCAGGAGGGAGGTTCCACTTCATCTCGTCCTCCTTCATTTCTGAGAACCCAGGTCCCCCATAGACGTGTAAACTCTTCAGGGCATCTGCGTCATGCAGCACTGGGGTAGGAGTTGGGTGGGTAGTGCTAACCAACCAGCTGGAGACTGTGTCCATTCCCCCTTTCCTGTAGGCACTCCTGCTTTAGGTGAGTGGTTTTCTGAAACACTCTCTCAGGTATTTGGAAGAATATGCTCCCTCCCCAGTGGCAGCAGCAGTGGTGGGAGGCATGTCTAATTTTTGGCCATGAACACTGCCCCATAGCCGTCTGTCTTACTGGGAATGACCGAGCTGTTGCATGGGAATGGCAGGAGCAGGTCTCAGTCTCAGATTAAGGACCTCTCTTTAGAAAGTGGATACTTGATGTCTCACCAATTTCCTAATTCTGGGGCTCCAGGGCGAGGCCTGTTCTGCTCTGTCTGCTACAGTTCCTGAAATGACACCAGTCAGAAGTCCTTTGGGCAAATAAACAATTGACCTCATAAATTGCTAGTGCCCCTGGGCAGATTAGGGGTACAGTTGCAGGTTATTCATAAAGCAATTCTGCAAGCTGTCTTAACTCTTACTCTTGCCCATTCCACAGCTGAGATTGGTTGGTGTCTAATTTCTGTAACCAGGTCAGAGCCAGAAGAAAAATTTCAGAGACCCTGAACACCAAAAAGACAGTGATGTTCCCATGATGCAGTTCCAAATTTAAAAAAATGCTACTAAACCTTACAGATATTTTTTTTTAATTGCACAAAACTTAGATTGAACATGTGTCCTTTTAGATCGCTTCTTTACTGATTTTATTTTGATGCCCTGTTTTGCTGATGCCCAGAGCACATGTTAGTTTGGGTTTGGGGTTACTCAGGGTTGAGTGTGATCTTCATAACCTTGATAGTGGGGTCCCAGCCTGCTTCCCACCTCCTCCCTGCTCCCCACCCCCAGCTGCAACCACCCAGGCACTCAGTTTTCCCGTGACCTTGGATTTCTTTTTCCCTCGGCCCCAGTTAAGAAAGTTCAGCACAAAGTCACCTCCCAAACTTCCTTCAGCCCTCACTGCCAGGAGAGGTAACTTGTTTTCTAATGTGTCAGATCATAGCATTTGGCATACTATATTGTAACTAGTTAACATAACTACCTTGAACATTTCTCTCTGAGGACCTGATGGCTAGGGTCGGGGAGGGATCTTACCTATTTTACATCTTCTGTGCTCAATGATGGGCATTGAGTGTGCTCAATAATTACTAAGTGAACACAGGGTGGACAGAGTCATAAGTGAATGGGAGTTTTGATTAATGGGTGCGGCGGAAGGAGAGTGGGAGGGGGTGGGATTTTTGGAGCACTGGGCTGAGGGTGGATCTGAATAGGACCCATCATCAGGTCCTTTAGTTGCCAGAGTAGAAATCCCACAAAGGCGCTCGCAGCAGAAAGAAGACAGCTTGCAGTTGGGTAAATCTCCATGTGAATCCATCTGTGTGACCACTTTCTGGGTGTATGAAGTGGGCAAGTATTACTATTAGTGAGTAAAAACTTGCATGCATTTTTGGGAAAACACTTATTGCTCCCTGCTATGTGCCATGCCCTGTGCTAAATGCCAGGGTGTGGACAATGTGGGCCTGCCTGCAAGGAGCGCCCATTCTAGTGGGGAAGATGGAGGTAAACAGGTAACCCCCTACAGCAATCATGATGTATGAGACAGTGTTCTGTTCACGCAGACAAATGTCAAGTGCACATTAAATGTCATCTGGCTTTCCTGGTCCTCCCAAGGGGCATCTCATTAACATTTAATTTTGACAATCTGTCTTAAGAATCTTGGTCTATCAAACCTAGAGGAACTTAATTTTGTCTTATGACAGAAAAGCTCAGCAAGACCTGTGCCTGGATAGAAGCCCACCCCAGCATGAGCCAAGGGGATGACAATTCACAAGTGCTTACGTCCTTGCTTTATTCCAGGCTAAGCTCTTCACAAACGTCCTTGAATTTAATCTGAACAAGGCTGCGAGTCGAGCTGTCAGCTAGGACTGCCATTGCCAAAAAGAAGAATTTAGTGTGGAGACACATGGCTGTCATCTCTACTCATCTGAACATCTGATTCCTCTTTCTCTGCGGATCATCTTTCTGTTTCTTAAATCATATATTTGGGAAGAATGTGACAAGCCCTGAGTCCCCATGTTCAAGATCAATCCAGGACATAGTATTTTCTCAACTCCAAGTCTAGAATACTGGGATAGGGAATCTGATGGGCCTGGTTTGAGGCAGATGCCCCCAGCCTTCCCTCCCTCCCCTCACACTGGCAATACACAGAAAGTAATACAATGAGGCCAGTGGGGGTGGGGTGCGGAATAAGCATTCAGGGAGCCATTGTAATTAGGAAGACACCATATGGTTTCTAAAACTGACACTATTACCCCCATTTTAAAGATAAAGTCACAGAGAGGTTTAATAATATACCCCAAATAATAGTTAAATGGCAGAACCAAGATCAAACTCCAAACACAGTACTCTTAACTAACACATGTTACTGTCAGGGTAAGTCTAGATACTTAGGACAATTTTGTAGGGCACACCCTTGTGGCTCAGGTGACTGAGATGTTGATGTGTGGACCATGTAAAAACCCAAGGACCCAGGTTCACTATTCAGAGCCAGAGTGAAAAACAAAAATCACTAAAGATGCTTCTACCTCTCCTACCCTCTCCCTCTCTCCCTCTCCCTCTCCCCACTCCCTCTCCCCCCCACCCACTCTCGGTAAAGGATATTCATTTAAAAAGAAGAGAATTTTGACTTCTCTCTGAAGCACAGATAAGAACTTTTAATGACACAGAATTTGACTCCATCTTGCATGATGTTAATGATCAAGATTTCATGAGCAGAACTCCTTTGCACTAAGCTGTTGGCTAGAGAGGATTCTGAGCACCCAGTCAGATCAAAGGTAGGGCTCACTGAACTGTCGCTTTGGTTGTAAGAGGGTTGAGGAACAGCATGGGTCCTTAGTCTGGCTGAAAATCTGACCCGCGCAAGTATAGCACAGTAGGTAAGTGTGGGGACTCTGGAGGTCAACAGACTTGGTTTGTACCTGGCTCCACTTGCTAGCTGGGTGAACTTGAGGAAAATGACTTTTCTTCCTGGGTCTCAATTCCTCATTTGTAAAGCGGCAGGATGACTCTGATGTCATAGGCTGGTCAGGCAGACAAAATGAACATACGTGCACACTTGCTATTCCTGGAAGAGTCCTCAAAACTGGCTGCTATCTTACTAGTAATTCCTAGGAAAGGGAATGGATGTCTCCCTATTCCCTACAGCACGGCACTTAGAGTTTGTGCAAAAGTTTGTTAAGGAACTATCACAAAAGAAAGAGACATCCGAACCTATCTGTATTTTATTCCATTGAAGAGACTCCAGGGTTTAAGCAGACATGGCTGTCAGCTCCATGACTGGATGTGGGCTCATGACCCCATGTGGAGGTCAAGTTTAGCATGGGACCACCTTCTGTTTAAAGAGTCGTTAAGCAGACGAGGGTCACTTACACCAAAATCTTACATCATTTCTCCGCAAGGTGGTGAAGAGCATAGCAGTTTTCCAGAGAGCCCGCACCCGAAGCGTTCCCAAGGAGAGCCTCTGCGATGCGGGGGGGCTCACTGCCACCAGTGGATGCTCCAGATACCGGCCCTGCTGCTCCTGGTTTGGGAAACGAGCATCAGACCAAGGTCTCCACTGGCAGCAACCGCAGGATTACATCTACACACCATGAGAATGTCAGCATGTGTCCTCCCATCTAGACCTTTGGTACTATCTCAGGTAATGCAGCAGCCAAAGAATCTAAACTCAGAAGCCAGACCACCTGAATCTGAACCTGATCCATAGAGTAGCTGAGGGACCACGGACAAGTTACCGAACCCTTCCCCGTGACCTAAGCAGAAAAACAGTCCCTGCACCACAGTGTGGGTGAGAATTCAATTAGGTTATTATGCACAGAACTCAGCACAATGTCTGGAAGATAGCAAGCACCCAGTACATGTCACTGTTTTCAGAATCAGTGAGGGTGTGATTTTAAAAGGAATTCTTGCTTATAATGAAGGCACTCAGGGTTAAGTCTCAGAGTCACTGCTGTGTGACCTTGGATAGAAAAGTCATGTATTCTCTAGAGGATTCGAGTTTCCTTATCTTTACAAAGAGTTGTTGGGATTAAACACCACTGATGGCGTACCCTGCTGGAGTAGCAGTTAATTCAATCGCCTCTGAAGGAGCAAGCCACATTCCCCTGGGTTCAAGTCCTGGGCCCAGGATGAACAGCAAAATAAAAATAAAATAAAGATGCTTCTTCCTCCTCTCTCTTCCTGACTGCCAGTTGTAAAGTGCAGGGAGGGAAGTTATGTCAAACCCCAGCAGCCTGCAGGGGAAACCAACCCCCTGAGCTGGTTAATCAACAGTGAGACTGGCATCCTGTGACTTTGGGAATATGGCCAATGTGGGTGCAAGCTCACCTCAGGGAACCTGGCTGTCAGACAGCAGGCTGGGGTTCTGGTCCAAGGCTCCCACGCCTGATAGGAGAAGAGCCCAGGTGTCCTGCTCCTGGCTCCCGGCTCAAGGCTGCTCTAACCCTTCATGATGACTCTAGGCTGCACAAGTGTTGGGCGAGTGAGCTCATCTCCTGCTTGGTTTCTAGTGCTTTGCTGATCTGAGGAGAAGAGAAGAGAAGAAGTAAGTCCACAGCAGTGCAGCCAGCAATGCCGCCACACCAACAGCGGCCTCCAGAAACATGGGGTTCCTCTGTCTGAATGTGACATTTCTTAAGCAAATGAAATCATTCGGGAGTCCAGGCTTATTTGTATCAAACAACGTGTCAGCGTGGAGAATCGGGTCTGCTCCTTTCCAATGTTTGTTTCATTTCCTCCTTCTGAGTAAGGAGAGAGAGGAGCGGTGGTCCCCAGGACTGTTCTTGCTCATCCAGCTCCCAGGAGCCTGTGGCGGAACAGCCGCCATGACAGCCATTGGCTCTCTGAGCATTTAAGTTTCACTGTGTCCTTATACAATGGCCAATATATATTATTTTCTGGTTTCATTAACGAGAAAACTGAGGGTTAAAAAATGAAATGCTTTTCCCAAGTATCAGTGCAACATTGTGAAAGTCCTAATCCCACGAGATGTTGCCACTCACAAACAGTATTTCCTGTTATATTATTCTCTTCCCTACCTTGATAGCTAGAGAGAGAGAGAGAGAGAGAGAGAGAGAGAGACCTATGTATATATTTTTAATTATATGATGGGGTCAGGACCAGATGCCTTATAAACATTAGCTCATTTAATCCCCACCACAACCCTCAGAGCTGGGTGTTCCCCCATCTTGCTGATGAGGAAGCTGAATGAAGTGCCTCACTTCAACCCCTTCAGAACCCCATGTCTCCCACCTGCCAGTCAGGCCCAGCTAAATCCTGACAGAATCACTCACTGGTTTTGTTACCATGAACAGGTCTAGGTCACTTAATCCAAGGAGCCTCGTCTTCATCTGGGCCTAAAAAGGAGGTGATGACATCTAGAGAAGAGTCGCCTCCTACATTGTGATGATGGCAATGATAAACCAGATAACCCAACCAAACCTCACCGAAAATGGCCACTGAGGTGATGGGGTGTATTCTCTATGGTGGAATATATTGAATGCAATTTAATTAATTAAATTGATTAAAGTTAATCAATCTATTTAATAATAAAATAGATTAAACATGGACTGACAAGAGTGCTCACAACAAAACTTTAAAATATTTATAAGATGAATATTTAGTTGCAACATATGATAATAAATATTATTAATGTATATATAAATATAAATAATAAACGAGCTGTTAAAACGTTATGTTCTTTCCAGACAAAGTGTTGATGATACATGTAAACATATCATGCATATAGTGATCACCCAGTCATAATGTGTGTCTATCAGCTCACCGGTAGTCTCTGATTTTTATAAAGTGGGGAGAAAGGGGAGTAGATGAAAGGTCTTTGTAAGGACACGTGGCCTGTTTTCCCTCTGGGAGGGCGGGAGAGGAGTGAGAGCCCAAGGAACACCTAAGTTTTCCTGTCCCATTTCTGGTCCATAGCCCAGCTTTGGAAACACCAGGCAGGGCCAACCCCGGGTGCCCCAGTTGGGGAATCAGGCAGGGCTCCTGGTCTTACCTGCATCAGACCCGACCCAGAGGCAGACCAGCTACAGCCCTTCCTGAGGCACCATCTTCTGGCACTGTGGTCTAGTCTGTCCCCTGCGGGAGCTCACAGATGCCAAAAAAGAGGCATCAGAAAGTTAAGTCTCCTGAGCGGGTGCCAGAAAGGGACTGGAGCAAAGAATCAACAGAGCCCTTTGTAAGAGGTACTGTCTGCATGTTACCATTTTGACAAGTTCTAAAATGCCCACTATTCCCAAATAAGCGCACCATCTAGATAGGCTTTCATGTTCATAAAATACTTTCACAATATACGTGTCATACGGGAGATGGCATTCCGAGATGCCCAGCCAATATATCTTTGTGTCTGATTCTTCCCAGTTTCTAGCTGTGCAGTGGCTCCCAAGTCATTGAGCTGATGACAAACCCTGCTTTGTGGACAGGGCACATCAGCCTGGAATAAAGGACCTAGGGCTTAGCGTGGGTTTCAAATTACTTTGTTGAATTTGACAACAGGTTCTGCTGAGACAGTTTCCTAACTGCAGAAGCTCCCCTTCACAGATAAGAAGAAGTCTTACAGATCTGATCGCAGCACAGAGAAGATGCAGGCCCTGATCAGATTCTCGTCCTGGAGAAAAGTGGAAAATCCTGGCTAATGAGGAAGAAGGGGAGGCTTTGAAGAGGGAACAGGGAAGAAGAGAAGAAAGGGATGAAGATGGGCGAGGGAACATTTATGAAAACATATTCATAATCTTTGTCTTTATAATTTCACTTCTAGGAATTAATGTCACAGGAAAAATGTTCACACATGGACCAAAATATGAATTACGGTCATTATTGCAACCTGTCATTATTGCAACACCTATAGCGACAAATGTCCACCAAATAAAATGGCCACTCAAAGGGTGTTACGTGAATCAGAATAAATTCATTAGTAATCAGATACTCCAAAACAGATGAGATGCATTTGTGTATATGTGGAAAGATGCTCACAACTAATGCTAAATTGTAAAAGGTATGTTACATACAATAAAACATATTATATGAGAAAAGAAGTTATATGTTAAGTAATGCATGTAGAGACCTCCTTAGAGAGACCTGATGCTTCACGGACATACCTGGACTCTCCACATTTTACGTATGTGACCATCAGCAGTCATTTAACTGCTGTAAAACTAGTTTCATTATTTGGATAACAGTGATACTATCACCGCCTCTGCAGGCTAACAGAGACTTTTAAAAGTGATCATTTCAGAGCCTCCCTGGCTAATCGTAGGCGTCCAGAATTTGATGTTCTTTCCCACAGTGTCTGCATGTCTTTCAGGAAAACAGTTAGTGCCTGAGGTTGGACATCCATCCTTCCAGATACCAAAGTTTGTAGGACAAGTGCATGCTATTCTTTTTCAAACACCTTGGAAGCCATTACTACAATCAATACCATAAAGTACAAAGCAGTTTAACGGTATCCCTGGGATACTATCTGCTGGAATGCCTAACATTTTTTCACATCATAGCCACCATCCTGGGACAATTTAAAAATATTAAATAAAACACCTAAAGATGTGCAGGGCTCTGGCTTTGAGTGGAGACTTATCAATCAGTGGGCCTTGAAACGGAGGTCAAGTTCACATCAAGAGAGATTCCATCTGGGCAGGAATTGGATTTGAGATTTATGGGCACCAGACATCCTGCTTTCTTGCCAGCACATGTGAGCAATGCTCCCTCTTGCTGAAGGGCATCCTCAGACTGGAGCACCTTGGGCTCCCATGCTCCCAGGGTCTTTTTCTAGCATTTGGTGTGGACCTGTTATGTTTTAGTTTGAGGAAAGTGAGCCACACCGTGATCTCATTTATTTGGCACAAGATCCCTATGACATTAGTGTTCTTAATCCCAATGTACAGAAATCCAGGCTCTGGGAGCATTATATACACAAGACCACAGAGCGAGGAAAAGATTTTCATAGAATCTGAACGAAGTCAATTTCCAAAGAAAGATTTGCAAAGCTGCCTCCATGCCGTTGCCGCCAAGTGTTAGTGGAGACTGCAGCCCTGTATATCCACAAACCAGGACAAGGATGGCAGTTTGAGGCATAGCTGGTCCCACTCAGAGCCCCAGGGGCTCTTGTGTCAGCAACTCTAGCTGGAGCTGGGTTGGTCCTGGTTGGGACCAGGGACGGGTATTTAGGGAGAAAATCTGGTCAGCCCGCCAGAGGTGGGGAAATCC
This sequence comes from Solenodon paradoxus, assembly GCA_004363575.1. Taxonomy (NCBI): domain Eukaryota; kingdom Metazoa; phylum Chordata; class Mammalia; order Eulipotyphla; family Solenodontidae; genus Solenodon; species Solenodon paradoxus. Next base: position 7,994 of record RJWH01003208.1, on the reverse strand, counting down.
CACAGGGACAGTACTTGCTTGTTTCAGTTGAGCCTTTTAGAGACAAGAAAAGATGAGTCAGGGCAAGAAGGAGTGACTCCACGTGGAGAGTGTGGCCATAAAATGAGTCAGAGTGTGACCAGCAGCTGCCACAGCAGGACACATATGCAAAGGTACTGGTTTGTTTGTTCTTAAAGTTTGTATGCCTTGAGAAAATGAATGAAGAAGATGAGGAAGTGGGCAGAAGGTTACTCTTTAAATGTATTTCATGCAGGGTGACAGTATGGTGTGGAAGGAAGTGTTCTGGTTTTCAAGCTTAAAGAGACCCACATTACCATTTACTCAGAGATCACATTACCTTTCTGAGCCACAATTTCCATGTCTATAAAATAAGAATGACACTGACTTCCAAAAGATATAAGGAGAAATGAAAGCACTAGTATAGAACTCACTCTTGCTTCTACCTCCTGCTACCTCACCTACTCTATCCAGGGTTGCCATGTATGGTTGTATAGGTTGTGCACTGTACAATTATGGCTGATGACAGGGTGAGTGGGACTGTAATCATCCCGACTTGTTCCTGAAGTTCTACATCTTGACATTGCCTCCACACAGAGGGAAGAATACTTTTCTAAACAGGGGAAAGGTATCTGATGGCTAAATTGAGCACCCATTGAAGTTGGTCCACTAAAAGGAAGCCTTTTTCTAATTCTCACCAAAGTGTCATTTGAGCTGTGGTGGTCTCCACCCAGCCTGCCACAGCTTTTTGTGTTCCAACACGGGCTGCTGCCACATACATTTCTCACCCTCTATAGATTTGAAGCTAAAGTTTTTCTGTACAAATTGAAGGAAAGTTGGAGGCATAAAAATCTAATGGGGGCACACCGTGGTGGAATAGTGCTTAGGTTAGTTGCCTCTGTAGGAGTACAGTCTATGTACATCCCAGGGACCTGGGTTTGTGTCCTGGGTCTGCATCCTGGGTTCAGGGGAGATAACCAATGTAAAAAACTAAATAAAATTAAAATGTTTCTTCCTCCTCTCTCTTCCTGCCAGCCTACCTACTCTCCTTTATTCTGGCCTTAACCTTTCCTTTAAAAAAAAAATTCTCATGGCACCCTATTTACTGGGAATAGGGTATAGGCAAACTGTGGTGGGGATGACAGGAAGGAAAATGTCTTTTATCTATTCCTTTAAGGAGCCTTTAGCAATGAGAATCTTATTTTCTTTGAATTCTGGCTGTAATTGAGATTTCAAAGGATGACAGATTTGGGGACACCCAACTCCCAGGCTGACCTTTACACTTCATGGGTCACAAGTACCCAGAGAAGCCAGAGTTGGGGCCCAGAACCAAAGAGAGGGGTGACAGCCAAGCCCTTGAGGGCATTTCCCAAGCCTCAGACAGGTAAAGTAGTTCAGACAACAGTCAATGCCTGAGACTCGCAAATGACTGTACAGATGGTTACAGATGGCTGTGACCCACGCATTACCTAAAAAAGACAAGTCCTAATTGCTGTAATAATAACCAGTGTCCATTTGGTGCCATTACTGAATTCATTAGACATGCTGTCCCTAGGCATGTTGGGGAAAATTCAGCTCTCTTATGAGTGTCTAACTTTTCTGACATTTTAAAGGGAGCAATTTGGGAATATGTAATAAAGACTTAAAAATAAACATGGCTCAGAGACTCATTGAAGTCTTGTCTGGGGGTCCACAGAGAGGAGACACAAGGTCACACAATGGCCCCCAGTCAATATGCGGCAGAGCCTGAAATCAAAGGGACGTCTATGGACTCCAAGCCCCGGGGTCTTCACCTCCGCACGATGCTAACGCTCTCCTGACCAAGGAACCAGCAAGGTCTGTAGTCCACACCAGCCCCCATCCTGTTTTTCGGTTACTATTTATTGAGCACTTGCTATGTGCCTGGCGCGGAGCTCACTTAGTGTTTAGCACAATCTCATTGGGTTCTTAGACTAACCCTGTGAGGTTGAAACTGTTATTCTCATTGTGGGATGAGAAACTGAGGCTCTGGAGATTTGGGTAACTTGCATGAAACCCCAGAACTAGAAAAAGATGGGGCCTGTGGGGCATCAGACCTCCTCATTACACTATGCCACTGCCAAGTCTCTGTAAGCTAGCAGCCATGTTCACCCGAGAACTAGAACAATGACAACAGCTCCTCAGGATGCAGAGTGTGGGGCCTGCTGGGGAAAAGTAGGGGTTTGTGGAGGAAACTCAATCAGACGGGGGAAGTCCCACTGGGAAGCAGATGGCTCGCTCCAGTTGGGCCTTTCAGAGACAGGAAAAGGTGGGTCTGAGGAGGAAGGAGTGGTTCCGAGAGCAGAGCTTGGCCGTGAGAGTGAGTCAGAGCATGACCAGTAGCTGCCACGCCAGGAACACGCTTGTGGTCACTTTGTACACAATGGAATGGCTGCCCTTATAATTCGAGCTGTTTGGAGGAAATGTAAATCCATGCTGATCCCCTCATTATGATGTCACATTCAAGGAGGCAGTGTGGCAGAGTGGAATGTGTTCTGAATGTGAAAGAGAAGAGACCTGCCATTTGTTAACTGCCTGATGTACGACAAATGCATAATATCTCTGAGACCCATTTTATAAGCACTTGAAATAATATTTCCTTCATAAAGGTGTTATAAAGAGTAAATGTTAAAGTGTGAGATTTACAGGTATTTCCACCTTATGTAGAGTGAAATATAGACTGAGATGCAATTTCAATATCCTCAATGGAATTTAACATTGTGAACTAAAGAAAGAATATTACTATAAAAATAACATATATCTAGCATTCTGAGTCAAACTTTTTGACATAAAAATATACCCTCATAAGAGAAATATGGCCATGTTATTTTTGGATTTAAAAACCATGTATGTCTATTGCACCAGAAATAAAATTTCTAGGATTGTTTCCTAAGGAAATAATCACAAAAAAATGATTTCTTTCCTAAGGATTCCTTTGATAGCAAACTATTAGAGGAGCCTAATTGTCCACTAGTCAAGACTCAGCAAACAAAATGGATCCTGAAAATTGTATGCTAGAACAAACTGGTATAACCACCATACAAATGCTTTGAAACCTTTGGAGGAAAAATAGAGTTGTAGAAATACATCGACAGCCATGGAAAGCTGTTCACTGCATATTACTGAGTACAAAAAGAAAAAAAGGAAATTTTGAAAATATTTGTGGCAGGCAATGCCATGATTACTTGTGACTCCACCCTGAACATGGAAAGACATGGACAAACACATAACTATCTCCTGGTAATTAGATTACAAAGACATTTTGCAATTGATTTGTTTTGTAGTTTCTGACTTCTCTAATGAGTATGTAGCTCTTAAAGATAAAATGAAAATTTTTTTCAGGATTCTCATGCTTGAAAATGTTGGCATCAGGGCCTCATGACCAGCCTTTCCCTCAGGAGAGGTACCAACAGAGGAAGATATCAGTCATTCAGGTGTATTTCTGCCAAATTTCTGGTACCCACACAATTGTGAAAGTTCCGATGGCACCAAACTCCTAATTCTCCTGGGACAATGGGGTGGAGAAACCTGGAACTCACTTATTTGGATGATGGAGCACATGTAAATACAGATGTGGTCCCACAGCCATCCCGACACACGGTTTCACCCTCCAGTCCGTGACTTCTCTGCATGGGTGTCCACGGATGCCTGACAAGAGGAAAGGCTCCATTTAAAGCTTTGAAGTGTTACACTAGAAAATCTTTTTAAATGTTTGTCTTTTATAATATTATATACCTAGAAATAAATCTAACAATTATGTTTAGAAAATGCTGTGACATAACTAAGATAAATATTTAATATCTTAATAAATGGAGTATATCCCTCCATTTATACCATGTTTATGGATTAGAAGACTCATGATAAAGACATCTTTTTTCCCCCAAATTTAAGTTTAATATAATTCTGGTCAAAATCTTAGAAGGATTTTTTTGTAAAAATTGATAGCTTGATTCTAAAACTTACCTGAAAGTTCCAATATTCAAGAGCAATCTTACACAAAGCCACAGGATTTAAATTACTATTTATCAAAGCATATTAGAATGTGGCAGTAAATGAAATATTGTGGTATTGGTACAAGATGGACAAATAGACCAATGTGACAGAGATACATATATGGTCTCCTAATTTATGATGGAGGAATCATTGCAGTGGGGGGAGGGGAATAATGGTCTTTTCTGTAAATGTGGCTGAAATGATTGGATTAGCCAATGAAAAAAAAAAGAAGCTCGTTTCTGACCTCACACCATTTACAATCTACTCCAAATGAATCAGGACCTATGTGAAAGGTAAACCAACAAAACCTTAAGGAGATACTATAAATAAAGCTTCATGATTTTTTGTAATAAGCAGATTTTCTTAAATGTTACAGAAATATTACTGACCATAAAAATAGATAAATTGGGATCTGATTAATATTGGGAAATTTTCTTCATCGACTAACACTATAAGGAAAACCACACTGGGAGATATAAATAAATATATATATACACACAAATATAAGCATATATATTTATTTATTTATGTACACACACATATATGTATACATATATACACACACATACATATGGAAAACCACACTGGGAGATATATATATATATATATATACACACATATATGTATATTTCTTTATGTGCACACACACACATATATATGTATATACATGCCAACTTGTATCTAGATCCCTTATAAATAAATAAGAAATATAAACAAATAAAAATGGGCAAAATAATTGAAGACACTTCATAAAGAAAAAACTGGAAGTTAAAGAATAAAGTCAGATTAGTTGATAGTGATACAATTTTTGAATCTTCTAAACTCTCACCATACGAACACAAAGCAATGACAACAGGAAAATTCAAAATACAAAGACAATAAAATTGGTGAACTAGGTATCTCTTAAAACTCCAAAATATGAGTGAATGGAAGAGAACAAACCACTATCATCGGCCAGACCTTCAAGGTATCTGCATCTGTGCAGAAATCTGCAGGAAGCAATGAGGCAACAGATAGAGAAGACAGGAGCTACTATTCCCATGAGGACTCCCTGAGGAATCTACTAGAGACAGCTTCAGCCAGTACTATGACTGGAGAGATAACGAAATGGAGACTAATGTGCTCACTCAATCTATATAGTAGGATTAAGACTAAATGTTTGTCTACGGATAGTGTATATGAAGTAACTCTGTGCTCTGACAATGTAAACACAAACATACCTATCAAAATCTGGGAAGGGGTAGAAAGAGCATTTTCATGCAAGCAGACTACACTGAATGAGCACCTTGCAATGAATAAGTGGGAACAAAAGGATGCTACGTCACATAAGCTGCTGGGAGTAGGAGATAGGGAAGTAGGAAAGGGGGGAATTCCTAAATCTATACCCAAGAGAATTGACAAGAAGTTCACCCCAAAATTTAAACTCTAATGTTTAGGTTCCCCAGAAGTTTGGGGGTTTTTTGGTTTGGAAGCACGGAAGGAGTGACCCAGAAATGATCTGAGTATCCAGAAGGGTTTTTTGGAGCTGGAATCAGATTGGTGCACTCAAGGAATGCGCCAGCCCTGGTGGGAGGGCTACCGGCTATTTTTAGGCTATTTTTATAGGACGGTGGAGATACTTGCAGGCAGGATGCACTTCCAGTTGCTGCAATTTACTCAGAGTCCCAATATGTTACCAAGACAAACAGTCTGTTAAGAAATCCATTAAAATGTTAATGCGAAACTTCAGTCAAAACAATATTAGGATCATTATGAGAAAAGGTCCTAGGATCAAAAGGTGCCATCAGGAAAGACTAAGACTCCCCCAGAATCCCGCCCAAATGCCACACAATGAAGTCCCCAGCACAAAATGGTGTCACCTGTGCTTTTCTGGGAGCCGTGGGTCCTGTCAGAATGTTCATAGCAGAATTATTTCATGAGAACAACAGAATGGAAACAATCTAAGAGTCCATCTTCTGATGAATGTGTGAATAATGTGGTATAAAAATACAATGGAATATTATTCAGCCACAAAAGGAATGAAGTACTGATGGACACTACAACTCAAATGATTCTTGAATGTTCTGAAAAAAGCCAGACACAAAAGGCCACATTTTGTATGATTCCATGAATACAAAACACTCAGAATGAGAAAATACTTAGAGATGAAAGCAGATGAGAGGATGCCAGGGTGGGGGTGGGGGAGAAGGGAGTGGGGAGCGACTGCTAAGGGGTTTGGGGTTTCTTTGGGGAACATGAACACATCATACAATTAGATAGTAGTGGTGGTTGTTTAAATATAATAATACTGTAAAAATACATACTGTACAAAAATACTGTAAATATATGAATAACTGAAGGGTATATGTTTAAGGAGTTAAAATGGTGAATTTCATCCCAATAAACACAACACACACACATCTAGAGACCTGCAGAGAGCCTAACTTAAGTTCCTGCATGGGGCCCTGGTATGGGCACTGTTTTAAAAGCTTCTAATATGATTCTAATGTGTAGAGGCCCTCCTACCCAAAACGTGGTCCGTGGACAAGCAGCGCTAGCACTACCTGGCTGCTTGTTAAGAACGCAAATCTCAGAGCCTGCTCCAGAATTTCTGAATCAGAATCTGCATTTTAACAGGACTCCTGGGTGTTATGAGGGAAATAGTCATTCAAGGGAGATTTCAGGTTTACGGAGATTTCAGTAGGTAGAGGTGGAGATTAGCAGTTGGGAGAACACATCTGCATTTGGAGGAAATCAGGGTTTTGAATGGAGCTGTACTTTAGAGAGAACTATCTCACATTCATGCCGAGAACTTCTGGAAGTCAATACACAAGCATATTGAAGAGAATGAGTTGAAAGAGTATTTCAGTGGCCCAGGAATGAATCAGGGTGGTGGCAATGGGTAGGCAAAGGTGTAAGAGAAATTTTGAAAGAAGAATTGAGGAAATCTGTAACTGATTACATGAGGACAATGCAACCAGAGCACTTGTCTTTAGCCCATAAACTTCAGGGAGTAGATGGAAAATGAAGGAAAAACAAAAAGCACAGAAAAAGAAAGGGCAGAGGCAGAGAAGTCACAGGAGAGACTCTCTGAAGAGAAAGGAACTGGAACAAGGTCGGGTAGAATAGATCTCAAGGAAGCTGACAGGTGAGGTTACAGAGCTAGTAAATGAGATCAGACTCAGGTATTTTTGGCTTATTTCATGACTTTTTTCTGTAACACCTTGTCTCTGCGTCAGGACCTACATCTAAATGTCATTTTTCACCCAATGACACTGTTAACGGACTTGCCTATTTTACAGTTAGATAGATAGAGATAACTTCTGTAACAATAACCTCCTTAATCAGAACTCCACTACTCTTAGGAATAATGAAATGGGTTGTGAGTTTAGGTAGTAAGAGAACTTTCGTGTTATCTGAAATAAGACTATGGTAAGGAGAAAGCATTCATCTATCACTTGCACAATTAAAAACAGACAACAGAAGAAAGAAAATGCCTCTAAACTAGAGCAGATGGGAGACTGGCAGGACTAGAGTCAGGATTCACAGGAGGAGGGCTACTAAGCATCAAGTTGTAGGGATCCAGCATCTCCGTCCAATCCGCCCCAGGTCCCAACCACCGGCCACTGTCCTCTGAACTATTTAAATTCTTTCTTCCCACAGGACTTGGAAGTCAGCACATGGCCAGATTCCTGGAACAGCAGTCACTTTGGTGTTTGCAAGCCGCACTTGCCAGAAATCCCCTCTCTGGTGTGTCCGGAAAAGCTGCTCAACCAGGAGGTGTCTCAGCAGAGGCGCTTTGCTACAAAACCACCTAAATGGCTTGTCAAAGGAAGAGTCAGGCTGCTGGCTGCTGAGTACTGTGGGAGCTGAACACTGGAAGAAGTGTCTACATTGCAGGAGCTGGGGGCAACTGTTACAAAACCACGGTGTGGAGAAGATGCTGGGGGAAGCTGCTGGCCGTGGAGGCTGCAGGCCACCAAGTGCTGTGAGCGCCTAGCCGGGGG